>JARQZK010004561.1:35000-63072 GCA_030704885.1 Cynegetis impunctata | reverse complement strand
TTTTTTTCACGATTCATTCGAACAATGTTTTTGTGAATATCATTCCGATGTGGGAATAAATGAATATGTATAAGAAAAGTGTAATTTTTCGATATAATTTAAACTATAGCAGTCAAGATTTTTACCAGTTTTGCATATGTAAGCTGTCTCGCAAACATATCGAGATGCAAAGGTCTATTTTCATAATTTATATGTATATTCACGGTTGTTGAATTGGGTACTTAAATCGTATTGTAAGGTCAAATTGTTGCTTCGACAATAAGCCATATAATACAGTGTGTGTATTGTTTACTTCACAAAACAGTTCCGTATTCCAATTCATTATTCCTTAAAGGAAAATTATGGATTTCCTTCAAAATATCATTATATTATTTATTTTTCAGTTATACACATTTCAAGGAATAATTCCACATATTTATCGAATTTTAAAAAATTGAGTGAATTATTTGGGTGTTGATATCTACTCCGAAAGCTTCTTCTAATTTGAAAATCCGTTGAAAAATAGTAGGTCCTTAGTGGAAATTTTTTTATATGTAAAACATTCTGCAAAAGTATATTTGATGAAGGTTTATAAGGTTCACGAAATATAACAACTTTTAAATATTTATCGTCAACTTTTTTCGCTTTCAGTTCAACTTCATATTCCAAACATTTTCTCTAAGAAATAGCTCAACATCACGTATTTTTTTCACAACCAGATATCTACTCCGAAATCTTCTTCTAATTTGAAAATCCATTGAAAAATAGTAGGTCCTTAGTGGAAATTTCTTTATATGCAAAACATTCTGCAAACGTACATTCGATGAATGTTTATAAGGTTCACGAAATATAACAATTTTTAAATATTTATCGTAAACTTTTTTCGCTTTCAGTTCAACTTCATATTCCAACATTTTCTCTAAGAAATAGCTCGACATCACGTATTTTCTTCACAACCATTGTCGCTAAGAATGGAATAGATTTAACAGTTGACACGTTCATTTCTGTATTTTATTGAATATACTAATGTAATCGTTTTCAATAAAATATAACTTTGACACTCTATCTCTCTCTATCTACCTCTCTATGTATAATTAGTATACAACTGATTCAACTTTACTTTAGATTTTCGCAATTCACATAACAATTGTTGGGGGGGTTACTCTTGAAAAATACCATCCATCACTCCACTTCCCCGAATATGTTACTTTTCTTCTCGAGCTAAGCTGAAGGGTAACTTGATCCAGAATGAAATCAATATCCTGATTAAGAAAATGTAAATTTTTAAAAATGACTTCAAGGGACAAACTAGTCAAATACTTTGTTTTGTAAATTGTTTTTCTATCTACTTCCATTGTCAGTGATGTACATGAAAGAAGTTCACGATTTCGCTGAATTATAAAAACTTATTAAAAGAACACACTGCCTTCATATATATATATATATATATATATTATATATATATATATATATATATATATATACTATATATATATATATATATATATATAATATACATATATATATATATATATATATATATATATATCCATCCCACAGGATCACTGTACCTGAATTTGTGGCGGGGACATTCCAGACTCTGAACACTGTCTAGTAATTATCTTTCGGTCTCATTTAGAAACAAGTCTCGTACCCAATAAAAATAATACAATTTAATACACATTATTTTTTTATCTATTACAACATGGAAAAATGATGATGCCATATATATTGTAACCAACCCCCTTTTTAAACAATATTTATGCCCTGGCTAGCAGGGAGATTGGTTAGCATATAAGTGTTCTTGGTTTGTTCGCAGTAATAATAACAAGTTAAAATGAAAGGTTTTTACTATCCTTCTTTACATAATTACAACGAGACTTATCTTGTTTTTACAAATATCGATGTTTGAGATTCTCATGACTTCTGATCTTCTTTAGGCGGATTGTACTTCGGATTTCTTGGTAGCTCCAGATAAGGTGAATTCTCTAGGCTCCAGATAACGTGAATTCTCTAAGCTCCAGATAACGTGAATTCTCTAAGCTTCAGATAACGTGAATTCTCTAAGCCAAGTAGTTCTTAGCTCCTGACCAAGTGGTTTTTCGGCTCTAAGCAAGTGGATTTCAACTCCAGGCCAAGTGGCTAAAAGAATTTGGGGCAAATCAACATACAATCTCAAACTAAATATGTTCCAAGATATCTGTAGGGTATCGATGGCCAATTCAAATTAACATTTAGATTTGTCTCAAGCATAAATGCTAAGAAAGACAGCATATCCTTCTTTACATAATTACAACGAGACTTATCTTGTTTTTACAAATATCGATATTTGAGATTCTCATGACTTCTGATCTTCTTTAGGCGGATTGTACTTCGGATTTCTTGGTAGCTCCAGATAAGGTGAATTCTCTAGGCTCCAGATAACGTGAATTCTCTAAGCTCCAGATAACGTGAATTCTCTAAGCTTCAGATAACGTGAATTCTCTAAGCCAAGTAGTTCTTAGCTCCTGACCAAGTGGTTTTTCGGCTCTAAGCAAGTGGATTTCAACTCCAGGCCAAGTGGCTAAAAGAATTTGGGGCAAATCAACATACAATCTCAAACTAAATATGTTCCAAGATATCTGTAGGGCATCGATGGCCAATTCAAATTAACATTTAGATTTGTCTCAAGCATAAATGCTAAGAAAGACAGCATATGTTCCAACATTAAACTGGACACAAGTTATGACCATGTGAAATTTACAATCGTTAACCTACAAAAATCTTGTGTTAAATTGAGAGAATAAAACAAGCAAATGAATTAGAAATATTTTAAATTAAGAAATGTGAGATGATTATTTCAATATTGAAGGATAAATAATTTATTATAGATAAATGAAAAAAAAATATGAAATGGCGGAAAAATGGAATAAGAAATCAATTCAGATTTTCAGGATAATGCATTAATATGAAATAGATATTTTTCTTTTTACAACTTACCATCTATATCAGATGCCACAGATAATTAACAAATTTTAATACAAATTAACAAACTTTCAATTTATTAGGTATGAATATAATTTCAATAATTAACGATGTTTATAGTTCGATCAGCAGCTGATAAAAGAGCGAGCGATTCTTAATTCGACACTTCCTAGATGCTCTCTCCTTCCGCGCAACTCATTAATCATAGAGAAATCGAAAGTGAAGCATGAAACACGATACCTAAATGAACAATTCAGTACAAAAATGCAGTGGCTACAGCCACGTGGAGTTACGTGGAGATTTAACACGTTACAATATATATACATAAAATTTATTTATCAAATAATAGGTACATCTAATATAAAATATATATACTATTAATTGTCACCATTCACTGATGTGGATGTTTTATTGGTGTTTGTGGCTGCTGTTGTTGGTATAGGGGCTGCTAAAGAAAGAAAATACCATATTTTATGAAAAAATTAATAATCAAATTTTAGCATACTTACACTGATTAGAAGACATGTCTTTATGGTTTTCTATTGAACTGGTAGTCGATGATTTTGAGGGTGTTGGTGGTACTAAAGAGAGAAAATAACAAAGTTCACGAAATTTTAATAATCAAATTTTAGCATACTTACACTGGTTGGTAGACAAATCTTCATAATCATCTTCATCTGTGAAATTCTCGTCATCAGACGACAACTCCGAACCAGACACTCCCTGACCCCTCCAAATGTTCACCCACCGCTCAACATCTTCAGGTGTCATTTTGTTTGACATTTTTTGATAATAATATGAATAATTAATGTTATTTTTAAGATATGAATAAGATCCTACACACATATATATATATAGTCTGATATCCCTGTTGAAATTCATTAATAGGTTCAGATCATTTTTTCAAGCAATAAATCGACCGAGTTCATATCCTACAACTATGCCATGTCTACTTAATACGTGAAACGTCATTCCATCATATTTTTATTTGGTTTCCTTATTGTGAGAAACCAGAATCATTAATTGAAATGTGACAATTTAGTTGTTTAATGATTTCAATATTTTCCTCAAGATTCTCAGATATTTTTGAATATTTTTTCACCAATCATTGAATTTTTTGTGAGCATAAATATACATTATATCATAATTATTCTGGATAATACAGATTCTTCAGGAAAATGACTTACATGCTCGGTAGAATTTATATCTGATTAAAATGGAATGTAATGATTTCTACATAAAAACGTACGAATCCATCTAATTGTGAAAAATTTGCTTCTATTGAAAAGAGTATTAAAAATTAAATTTTTCACTCGGTAGATATAACGTAGGATTTACTAGCTCAAAACTGGATATCAAATCACAAATACAAGAAATTGATTAAATTTCACGTTATTATAATTATGATTGTCGAACCTGTTTTGCGATTGCCCCAGAAAATTTTACGTATATCACTTGAATCGGAGGAATTTCATTTAATTGTCCCTTAATGATATATATTTATATATATATATATATATATATATATATATATATATATATATATATATATATATATATATGTTCAGAAAGATTTCCGCGGTCGGAAGTAATTGAAAAACTTGGTTCACGGAATGAACCGCGTAAAAGATTTGAAAAATCTCGACGTTTCGGCTCCTTTTGCGAAGCCATCTTCAGGAGAATTAGAAGGGAAATAATTCAGACTCGTGGCCTCAATTTGCCTACTCCACGAATCGAATTTAGGAGGAATCGGAATAATTTGGGACACAGTGTATATATATATATATATATATATATATATCTATATATATATATATATATATATATATACACTGTGTCCCAAATTCGAGGGTGACCATTGGGATCTCGGAAACTATAAGAGATACGAAGTCGGTTAAATTATGGCGAAGTTGCGCAATTTTATGACCAATAAAATGCCGTTTTCAAATTTGAAAAATTCCGAATACTTCCGAAGATATTCGGAAAAAACCGAAATTTTGTGAAATGGGTTTTATTTTGTCCTCGCCTTATTTGAAGAGATATTTTATAATAAATACCACTTTGTTATTGTCACCTTTCTTCCTTTATAATATAGTGCTACTAAATTTCAAATCCGACGTTTCGTTTCCGAAATACCATCATCAACTTAATTTTTTTAAATACGGACCTGGATTTTTTATTACGTTTTTGGTAACTTATTACCACCTTAAAGCAATGACGTATCATAAAAATTGAAAAATTATTGGCATCTATAAAAATATCTAATTTACATTAAATCAAAGATGTCTGTGAAACAAAAGAACCAGAACTAACCTGGAAATGTCATAATGTTTTATTTATTTCATACACCTGTCAGATTTTCAGTTTCTATCATTTATTTTCACCTGCTAAAAATGTTTTCAAACCTAGAGAAGCGTGATATGCTACGGATATATTACGCTTCCGGTAGAAATTCCAGAATTTCCAGTGAACGATATCTTCAAGCATATCCCGAGTGATTGCAGCCGCATGAAAACTTTTTTGCCAAACTTGATAGAAATTTGGTGGAATTTGGAAGTTTTGATAAGCCCAGAAATCAATATGGCCGTCGTGTAAATCCAGAGCAAGAGGAAAATATTTTAAATTTGGTAAGCTGGAGTTGATATTGAGATAATAAGTTTCCTATTGAGCATTTTTTTAAAGGTCAATAATGCTACCAGAGGTTCTATTAGGGAATTTCAAAATGAACTTCAAATGCCTCGCATGCGAATATGGAGAACCTTGCGTTCAAATAATTATCGGCCCTACAAAATTCATATAAGCTAAACACTTTTACCGGGAGATAATGTAAGAAGAATGAATTTTTGTAATCGGCTTGCTAACAAACTGACAGAAGATGATAACTATTTGTTTAAAGTAATATGGACCGATGAATGTAGTTTTTCAACAGACGGTATATTTAACAGGAATAACGAACATTATTGGTCAATAGAAAAATCCAAGGCAGAATGCGGAAGTAAGACCACAAGGGCGAAGATCTTTTAATGTGTGGGTAGGAATGTGGCGATACAAAATTCTCGGCCCTGTGATATTCGAAGGTAGTTTAACCTCAGAAAGGTACATTGAATTAATACTAAACCCTATTCTGGAGCAATTAGAAGATGAGCCTTTAAACATTTTAAGGCAACTGTGGTGGCATCAAGATGGTGCTCCCCCTCATAATGGTCGAATAGTTACGGATTTATTAAATACAACGTTTTTGAATCAATGGATGGGTAATCAGGGACCTGTGCGTTGGCCTGCCAGAAGTCCGGACCTGAATCCTCTGGATTATTTTCTCTGGGGATACTTAAAAAATCGTCTGTACCGTGAAATACCAGATGATATTAATCAATTGCGTCTTAATATTATATCGAGAAATACGATCAATTCCTGCTAGAGTCATTCAGCGGTCTATTTCAAGATTAAGAAGGCTGAGTGCAAAATGCATTGAAGCAGAAGGTCTTCAGTTTGAATATCTTTTATAATATTTGTTATATAATTTATTGTTGTTTTGGTTATTGCTGTTTTGTTTTAATAATTTTAAAGCTGGCTAGCGTAAATTAAATTTGTTACATTAGATATTTTTTATATGTTTTTTAAATTTTTTAATTTTTGTGATACGTCATTACTTTAAAGTGGTAATAAGCTACCAAAAAACGTAATAAAAAATCCAGGTCCGTATTTAAAAAAATAAAGTTGATGATGGTATCTCGGAAACGAAACGTCGGATTTGAAATTTAATAGCACTATATTATAAAAGAAGAAAGGTGACAATAACAAAGTGGTATTTATTTTAAAATATCTCTTCAAATAAGGCGAGGACAAAATAAAACCCATTTTACAAAATTTCGGTTTTTTCCGAATATCTTCGGAAGTATTCGGAATTTTTCAAATTTGAAAACGGCATTTTATTGGTCATAAAATTGCACAACTTTGCCATAATTTAACCGACTTCGTATCTCTTATAGTTTCCGAGATCCCAATGGTCACCCTCGAATTTGGGACAGCCTGTATATATATATTTACAGAAGATGACAAGTGAACATTGAATTAGGAGTCCGGAATATCATAGCTTTCTACTTCTGTTCTCGGTTTTTAGTAGTATAATTTTCATTCTGAATTGTTAAATTAATTGAAAATCACACTAATAGTATGTATATAGGAGTATATAATTTTTTAGATACATTATAAATTAAAATCATCTAAAAACAGAATATTTATATACACACACACATATATATATATATATATATATATATATATATATATATATATATATATATATATATATATATATATATATATATATATATATATATATATATATATATATATATATATATATACAGAAGATGACAAGTGAACATCGAATAATGAGTCCTGAATATCATAGCTTTCTACTTCTCTTCTTGGTTTTTTAGTAGTATCATTTTCATTCTGAATTGTTAAATTAATTGTAAATCACTCTGATAGTATGTATAAAGGAGTATTTTTCTTCCCAACAACATCTGTTAATATATAGAACAATTTTTTTGTGAATATCATTCGATGTGGGAATAAATGTATAAGAAAAGTGTAATTTTCCAATAACTTTAACTATAGCAGTCAAGATTTTACAGTTTGCATATTAAGCTGTCTCGCAAACAATCGATGCAAAGGTCTATTTTTATAATTTTATGTATATTCACGGTGTTGAATTGGGTACTTAAATCGTATTGTAGGTCACCATTCAAATTGTTGTTCGACAATAAGCCATATAAATACAGTGTGTGTATTGTTTATTCACAAACAATTCATTATTCCTAAGAAAATTATGGATTTCTTTCAAATTCATTATATTTATTTATTTTTCAGTTATACACATTTCAAGGAATAATTCCACATATTTATCGAATTTTAAAAAATTGAGTGAATTATTTGAGTGTTGATACTACAAACGTACATTCGATGAATGTTTATGAGGTTCACGAAATATAACAATTTTTAAATATTTATCGTAAACTTTTTTCGCTTTCAGTTCAACTTCATATTCCAACATTTTCTCTAAGAAATAGCTCGACATCACGTATTTTCTTCACAACCATTGTCGCTAAGGATGGAATAGATTTAACAGTTGACACGTTCATTTCTGTATTTTATTGAATATATTAATGTAATCGTTTTCAATAAAATATAACTTTGACACTCTATCTCTCTCTCTATCTACCTCTCTATGTATAATTAGTATACAACTGATCCAACTTTTCTTTAGATTTTCGCAATTCACATAACAATTGTTGGGGGGGTTACTCTTGAAAAATACCATCCATCACTCCACTTCCCCGAATATGTTACTTTTCTTCTCGAGCTAAGCTGAAGGGTAACTTGATCCAGAATGAAATCAATATCCTGATTAAGAAAATGTAAATTTTTAAAAATGACTTCAAGGGACAAACTAGTCAAATACTTTGTTTTGTAAATTGTTTTTCTATCTACTTCCATTTTCAGTGATGTACATGAAAAGTTGCACGATTTCGCTTGAATTATAAAACTTATTATAAGAACACACTGCCTTCATATATATATACATATATATATATATATATATATATATATATATATATATATATATATAACAGATTCCCATCCCACAGGATCACTGTACCTGAATTTGTGGCGGGGGCATCCCAGACTCTGAACACTGTCTAGTAATTATCTTTCGATCTCATTTAGAAACAAGTCTCGTACCCAATAAAAATAATACAAGTTAATACACATTATTTCTTTATCTATTACAACATGGAAAAATTATGATATATATATATATATACATAAAATTTATTTATCAAATAATAGGTACATCTAATATAAAATATATATACTATTAATTGTCACCACTCACTGATGTGGATGTTTTATTGGTGTTTGTGGCTGCTGTTGTTGGTCTAGGGGCTGTTAAAGAAAGAAAATACCATATTTCATGAAAAAATTAATAATCAAATTTTAGCATACTTACACTGATTAGAAGACGTGTCTTTATGGTTTTCTATTGAACTGGTAGTCGATGATTTTGAGGGTGTTGGTGGTACTAAAGAGAGAAAATAACAAAGTTCACGAAATTTTAATAATCAAATTTTAGCATACTTACACTGGTTGGTAGACAAATCTTCATAATCATCATCTTCATCTGTGAAATTCTCGTCATCAGACGACAACCCCAAACCAGACACTCCCTGACCCCTCCAAATGTTCACCCACCGCTCAACATCTTCAGGTGTCATTTTGTTTGACATTTTTTGATAATAATATGAATAATTAATGTTATTTTTAAGATATGAATAAGATCCTACACACATATATATATAGTCTGATATCCCTGTTGAAATTCATTAATAGGTTCAGATCATTTTTTCAAGCAATAAATCGACCGAGTTCATATCCTACAACTATGCCATGTCTACTTAATACGTGAAACGTCATTCCATCATATTTTTATTTGGTTTCCTTATTGTGAGAAACCAGAATCATTGTATTTTTCCAGACATGTTTATTATTGCAATCAATCTCTGAAAATACTTCTGTCATTAATTGAAATGTGACAATTTAGTTGTTTAATGATTTCAATATTTTCCTCAAGATTCTCAGATATTTTTGAATATTTTTTCACCAATCATTGAATTTTTTGTGAGCATAAATATACATTATATCATAATTATTCTGGGTAATACAGATTCTTCAGGAAAATGACTAACATGCTCGGTAGAATTCATATCTGATTAAAATGGAATGTAATGATTTCTACATAAAAACGTACGAATCCATCTAATTGTGAAAGATTGGCTTCTATTGAAAAGAGTATTAAAAATTAAAATTTTCACTCGGTAGATATAACGTAGGATTTGCTAGCTCAAAACTGGATATCAAATCACAAATACAAGAAATTGATTAAATTTCACGTTATTATAATTATGATTGTCGAACCTGTTTTGCGATTGCCCCAGAAAATTTTACGTATATCATTTGAATCGGAGGAATTTCATTTAATTGTCTCTTAATGATATATATATATATATATATATATATATATATATATCTATATATATATATATATATATATATATATATATATATATATATATATATATATATATATATATATATATATGAACAAAACTAAATTTGGATTTACTAAGTTTATTATCACAAAATATTTTAAAAATATAAAACTGGGATTGCAATTTCGGTCACTAGACCATCATCGGGCAGATTGAGCTAAGAACTGAGTACAGAATAATTATAGATTTGCGCTTACGGGTGGGAAAGGATTATTGCAGGTACCTAAATATACAAGAGGAACATATTTCAAGAAGGGCTAATCGAGTGAAATTCCCAAATTGGTACAATACAATGTACTTAGAAAAGTCATTATTGTTTGAATACACTAAATATAGAAGAATATATCAAGTCAATCTGGTCGTTCAGCAAGATATCTTTTGCATTATTATTGAGTTTAAAAATTTCTAATGATTCTAAGTAAGTAAGTTTGGTTCCTTTCGGTAATTTGTGCATGATTTGAAAATTATCTATTTGAGGAAATGGGTGGTACCCATTTGTGGAAATGGATGGTACCCATTTCCACAAATAGATAATTTTCAAATCATGCACAAATTACCGAAAGGAACCAAACTTACTTACTTAGAATCATTAGAAATTTTTAAACTCAATAATAATGCAAAAGATATCTTGCTGAACGACCAGATTGACTTGATATATTCTCCTATATTTAGTGTATGCAAACAATAATGACTTTTCTAAGTACATTGTATTGTACCAATTTGGGAATTTCACTCGATAAGCCCTTCTTGAAATATGTTCCTCTTGTATATTTAGGTACCTGCAATAATCCTTTCCCACCCGTAAGCGCAAATCTATAATTATTCTGTACTCAGTTCTTAGCTCAATCTGCCCGATGATGGTCTAGTGACCGAAATTGCAATCGCAGTTTTATATTTTTAAAATATTTTGTGATAATAAACTTAGTAAATCCAAATTTAGTTTTGTTCATCATGTTAAATTATCACGTAGTAACGACGGATTCCATCAACTATATATATATATATATATATGTATATATATATATATATATATATATATATATATATATATATATATATATATATATATATATATATATATATTTACAGAAGATGACAAGTGAACATTGAATTAGGAGTCCGGAATATCATAGCTTTCTACTTCTGTTCTCGGTTTTTAGTAGTATAATTTTCATTCTGAATTGTTAAATTAATTGAAAATCACACTAATAGTATGTATATAGGAGTATATAATTTTTTAGATACATTATAAATTAAATTCATCTAAAAACAGAATATTTATATACACACACACATATATATATATATATATATATATATATATATATATATATATATATATATATATATATTTATATATATATATACAGAAGATGACAAGTGAACATCGAATAATGAGTCCTGAATATCATAGCTTTCTACTTCTCTTCTCGTTTTTTAAGTAGTATCATTTTCATTCTGAATTGTTAAATTAATTGTAAATCACTCTGATATTATGTATATAGGAGTATTTTTCTTCCCAACAACATCTGTTAATATATAGAACAAGAAACTGAAACGTAAATGAAGTTTCGAATAATATATTATAAATTATATTTTAGTTTGCACAACCCATAGAAGATATATAATTTTTTAGATTCATTATAAATTAAAATCATCTAAAAACAGATCATACATTAGAATCATCCAAAAACAGAAAATTATTGATCATCCATATATTTTAAGTGTCTCAGAGTTCATACTATTTATCACAACAGAAGTGATGCCTACCAACCGATTCATCAATCTAGAATATGAATAATCATAAAATAATGAAAATATCAACAAATATTTTCTATTAGGTTAAAAGGATCAAATATATCAGATATATTTTGAAATGTGCAAACTTAGTTCGAAAGAGTATACTCCAACCAACCTTTATATAACCAGATTCATCCCACAGGATGAGTGTACTTACTTTCAGTATCATTAAATAGACATCGTTAGAAACATGATAAATTAATTTTTCAGACATCTGGATAAATCAGATTCTCTGTCTACTTAATTATTATAAAGATAGACTACAATATATAAGTACGAATCTAATATTCAACACAGTAACTCAACGAGTGATTCGTCTTCCCCCGACTCATTATATAGCAAGATTCATCCCACAGGATCAGTGCACCTGTACCGTAAGAATCCTGAATCATTAGTTTTTCAGATATCTGGATAATTGAAATTCTCTATCTACCCCATTATTATAACGATTGACCACAAAATATAAGTACGAATCTAATATTCAAAAAAAAAAATATAGTTGGATTTATTCCATACATTAGTGCACCTGACTTAATCGTCTCTCGAAAATTTACTTTTCAGACAAGTCCCGACCGGGAATACATAGGAATGAGGGTCAATTCAGTTTATTCGATTCTTATCGTGAGAAACCAGAATCATTAGTTTATGAGATTCTCTACCTACATCATTATTATAACGATCGCTGATCCTGTGGGATGAATCTAATATTCAAACAAAAAAATATAGTCTGATTCATTCCACACATTGGCGCAGCTGCCTTAATTATCTCTACGACTTTGAGAATTAATTTTTCAGACAAGTCGTCTATCTGAACGGGAATACACAGGAATGAAGACCAATTCAGTTTATTCATCCTCTCATATCCACACTACAATTTTAGCAAACCATATTATTTAATTAATACACAAGTTCCTGTCCGATTCAGCGGTGTAACGAGCAAATCGGAATCTGAGCTCTCTCTCAATAATTTCAACATATGGAATGTAACAAAGTATCTGGTGTCTAGGTCAAGGTCGAAAGATCCACCAGAATGAAAAATTCAGCGTACAGTAGCGTACCATAATAATATATTGTGACAAAAATAATTTGAAATTCAATTTCATAATGTTGATATGTATGTAAACAAAGTGCTTGACACTTCTTTTAAGTATGTTTGAATTTGCCATGTAATAATGTTACTGTGTAAAAGTCACCTGTGAGTGAACTTGATAGTTTCTATGGAGCTGTCTGTCAGATTGAAGTATTGATATAGCATGCGAATTAGATTATGACAATTATATTGTAATTTGAATATTTAAATAATAGTGATTAAGAACTGGTGAAACAATAGCTTTAAATGTTGTTTCTCTTTTCAGGTGAGTTTGTTATTAATTAAGGTTAGAGAATGTATTAGTGCTAAAACTTGTTTTTGTAACTAAATAAAATGTTCTCTTTTCAGAGCAACTCAATTTTAGTTAGAGTTTTACTGTTCACCATAGTATCCAAGAATACATTAACACATTATAAAACAACATTTCTACAGCTGGTTACCAGGATTAATGGAGAAATTACGATTCGAGTTCATGGTAAAAGCCAGTGAAGATGCGAAAACAAATATTATTTGTGTAACGACAATCACGGATTTAAATGGCCGGATCTATGCGATCCCAGACAAGCTACAACCTGTAAAATTACATAATGAAATAGTACAGACACAAATCTTTAAAAAAGTAAAGGCCACATTACAAAAACGGCACGAGAAACGACAGGTGTGGATATCCATGAACCCAGAGATGATGGCGGTTTATTGTGATGAAGATGGAAATAAACAATTTATGGGATACCTATTGGAGGAACAAACAAAACCACAAAGTTCTACAACAGGAATTTCAGAAGATTCTCTGGCAAAAATCATGGAAAGCTTCGCTGAAATGAAGAATGATTCATCAAAACCTTTTAATATAGGGAGAATGGTAGAAAAATTTGTTATACAAAAATTCAATAGCAAAATTACTAATGTGTCCCAGTGGATGACTACCTTTGAAGCGGAATGTACCCGTATAGGAATAGAAGAAGATGTGAAAAAAATAGAAATTTTTAGGTTATTTATAGAAGATTCTAGTTTAGATTGGTATAGTTCCATGCTTATAAAGCATACAATAAATTCAGAATGGGCAATGTGGAAAAAGATCTTTTGTGAGACATATGCAGATAAGGGTTGGTCACCGATCAGGTATGCAATGTTATTTAAATATAAACAGGGCTCACTACTGGAGTATGCGTTGAAAAAAGAGAGACTATTATTAGAAATAAATAAGTCGATAGATAAACTCACTCTAATTGATCTGATTGCCACCGGATTACCTAATTTTATAGCAGATAAGATTGATAGGAATAGTTTAAAGGAAACTGAAGACTTGTTTAATAATTTAAGAAGTTTAGAGCATATGGTAAACAAAAAAACATTCGATAAAAAGTTAGGAACATCCGAAAGTAAATTTGAAGAGAAGAATTTAAAATCATTGGTTAGTCCGTGTAAAATATTTGAAAAAGAGAATAAAGGTATACGTTATCACCCTGAATCCCAATGTTGGTTCAAAATTAAAAATAATGATAGGGAAAAAAAAGATCAAATAAGGAGTGTTAACAATTCTGAATTAGAGATAGAGTTAAATGAAATTGATCCAAAAAACTAATAGTGCCGCCATTAATTAAAATTAAATTACTAATTAATGATACTTTGGAAATATCAGGAATCTATGATTCAGGATCTAATGTGTCTTTAATAAATTCAAGGTTATTATCTTTAAAAAAAATACCTACTTATGATAAAAATGCAGGTTTAAAAACAATTAATGGCGTAAAAAAATCAATAGGAATGGTAACTTTAAAAATTATAATTTTCGAAATTGAAAAAGATGTTAATATTTTTGTTATAGATGAAGACAACTTCGACTATGATTTCCTAGTTGGATTAGACTGTATACAAATATTTAATTTAACTCAAAATGAGAATTTAAATATTACTCAAAATGTCCTCAGCAATAATACTAATGAGGATATTACAAAGAAATATAATAAGAAAACTATAATTGATGAATATAAAATAAACTATAATGAAAATATAATAGTCGATAATTTTGATATTTCGGTAGATAATTTAGATCATAAAAAAAAACAGATATTGATAAATTGATATGTAAATATAATTCAGTCTTCGCTAAAGACAAATATGATATAGGTACTGTGAAAGGTTATGAAGCCCATATTGATTTGTTGATAGATAAATACTGTAGTAAAAGATCGTATAGGTGCTCTATTGAGGATATGAAAGAAATTGAACATCAAGTATCAAAATTACTACAAAATAATTTGATTGAGGAATCATATAGCCCTTTTGCCGCTCCGGTAACACTAGCATTCAAAAAAGATGAAGGAAGGAGATCAAGGCTCTGTATAGATTTTCGCGAATTAAATAAAATTGTAGTTCCCCAAGCGCAACCATTTCCGCTAATAGAAGATCTAATGGTTAAAACAAGGAAATGTAAAATTTTTTCAACATTCGATGTAAACTCAGCATTTTGGTACATACCTCTTAAAATTGAAGATAGACACAAAACTGCATTTGTTACTCAAGAGGCACACTTTCATTGGACCTGTTTACCTTTTGGTTTGAAAACTGCTCCTGCTATTTTTCAAAGAATACTAAGTAGCATTATAAGAAAACATAAACTGACAAATTTTACAGTGAATTATATTGACGACATTTTAGTATTTTCTGAAACATTCGAAAAACACATTGAGCACTTATCTTTGTTGTTGGAAGCAATTTTAAAAGAAGGGTTTAAATTAAAATTCACAAAATGTAAGTTCGCACAAGACTCTGTAAAATATCTAGGGCATATAATAAAAAACAATACGGTCACCCCATTAAAAGATAATTTGATAGCCATAAAAGAATTCCCAATTCCAAAAACACAAAAAAACGTCGGACAATTTTTAGGAAAAATTAATTTCTATGGAAAGTATGTGCCAAATATATCAATTACACTGGATCCTTTACATAATTTACTAAGAAAAGGAGAGAAATTCATTTGGTCAGATAAATGTCAAGAATCTTTTGATACTATAAAGAAACTACTTTGCTCAAAACCTATTTTAGCTATCTTTGATCCAGACTTGCCAATATTTCTATATACAGATGCTAGCATACAAGGTATAGGTGCAATTTTAAAACAAATTCAACCCAACGGTGACGAAAAGCCTTGCGCATATTTTGCCAAAAAGTTAAACGAGTCTCAAAAAAAGAAAAAAGCCATATATATTGAGTGTTTGGCAATAAAAGAGGCGGTAAAATACTGGCAACACTGGCTTATAGGAAAAACATTCACGGTTTTTTCAGACCATAAACCTTTAGAAAAAATGAACATTAAAGCAAGAACTGACGAAGAACTGGGAGATTTCATGTATTATTTATCACAGTTCGATTTCAAAATAATATATTCTCCTGGCAAATATAATATAGAGGCAGATACTTTGAGCAGAAACCCTGTGCTAGAATCGTATGAAAATTTAGATAGTAGTTTAAAAGTAGTGAATTTTGTTAAATTAGAAGACATACGAGATGATCAAGATAAAAATGAAGACATAAAACAAAATATAAATAAATTTATTTTTAAACATAATATATATTACAAAAAGATAGGAAAAAATGAAAAAATTGTACTAACTGAGGAGTTTATTAAAAATATTATAAAACATGTACATCACTACTACTGTCACATAGGAAGAAAACAAATGGAAAACAAGATTAAACCCTTTTATCAAGCTAAAAATTTATTAAATAATATTAAAAAAAATTGTGATAACTGTGATGTCTGTATAGAAAATAAATCTAGACGCAAATACAAGTTTGGATTAATGTCTCAATTAGGTTCTGCTACCTATCCATTCGAAATAGTGTCTATAGACACTATAGGCGGATTTGGTGGTAGTCGTTCAACCAAAACATATTTACATCTTCTAGTAGATCACTTCACTCGTTACGCCTATATTTTGACATCAAAAACCCAGGTTGCGAATGATTTTATGAAACTTGTCCAAAAAGTGACAACACAAGATTATAAAATTGACTTACTTCTATCACATCAATATCCAGGCATAAATTCGAAGGATTTCAAAAAATTTTTAGCATTTAAGAAATCCTGTGATGCACGTAACGAGAAAACTCAAAAGGTAATTTAGAAAAACGTAAAAATAGTTTAGTAGCATTAACTGAAAGTGAAATTGTTAAAATGGCATTAATATGGGATGAAAATAGTCCCATAGATCTTTTAAAAAGATTTTTTTATATAGCTGCATATGAGTTAGCTTGGCTAGGAGGTGAAGCTGCAATTTGTAAAGTAGACTATTTCAAAGAAGAAAAATCGAATGGTGAGAGGTCATTTAACTGGTCGCATCGCAGTTTTTTCCAAAACATGTCAGGGTGGCTCAAACCTGCGATAGTAAATGGCTAATAAAAAACATAGAAAACCCTAGCATATGCCCAGTAACATTGTTTCATAAAATGTTATCACATAGACCAAACCATATTACAACTGATAGATTATTTATAACTCCCAATCCGTTTTGGAAAAATAATTCATCAAAAAGTTGGTACACAAATATTCCTATAGGAGTCAACGAAATTTTTAAATGGACGAAAATTTCAGCTGGAAAAATTGGACTGCATACACAGAATAGAAAAATATCTAATCATTCTCATCGCTCAAACGCCATCTCAACTTCAGCTAGAGCAGGTATTGATGAACAAGATTTAATTGAAATAACTGGACATTCCTCTTCCAAGTCTATGAAGCCCTATTTACAACTTGTACACAGCCTTTTCAATGTCTAATAATATCAATAATTCATGGAATTGTCTTACCAAATACCACGCGAGCTCAGATTTAGCAGGATATTTTTTGTGCTTGTTTTCTCATAATTACTTTCATTGGCAATTTAACTCGATCTGTTCAGACAAAATCACTCGAGCTACGCTCGAGCTATTTATTTTCGACGACAGTGTCAATAGAAAATGAGAGCGAGTGAAGTTCTCTACGTTCGAGCTTGTGAAATTTGAACCATTATCGTGAAAATATTGATACTTCATTTGCAATTCTCAAATTGTCGAGTGAATCAGACAATATAAAATCGAAAAATCTGCGGTTTTGATTTGTGACAGGCAAGTAGTCTGTGTCTGAAATAACGTTGCATTACATTCAAATAGCGATTTTTCTGTTTAAAATTGTTATCTTTCATAATATTATCTATACCTGGTAGTCATAGTGATGAGATACAAGCATACAACCAGTACCAGCTGGTTATTCCAGTTCCGCAACCAGTGCTACACTATGACGTGTAATTAGTTGCCTCATTTTGATTGTACATACTTATTATGAAATGTATCTGTTGCTTTTTACTGCAAAAGAATCAACATTAGATCTCCTATAACAACTAATGTCTCATCTCCAGCAAATAATATAGCCTCCACCAATACTTTTGTCGCAGCTACAAAATAAAGTCCAAAGCCTTCTTTACCAAAGGAAAAACAAGCAATAGTGATGTTTTTCAATGAATATAATTACGTCAGTAGTAATGCTGTTACAGTAAATCCTCCTAGATCTTCGCCCCTTTGTGAGCAACAAATATTTCTTGTGTTAATTTTCAGCAGCTAATGAACAACCATTCATTCCAAGTGCTGCCTTCCGTTTACGGAAATGGATAAATGGACCTGATCATACAGTTTCTATGGATGCCAGGAATATTCATTTGAATTAGTGAAAGTAAATAATTATTTCATTCATTGAAATAATTGTTAATTTATTGAAATAATTGTTCATTTATTGAAATAATTGTTCGTCAGTAGAATCGGTTTCCTCAATTCAAATGCAGAAATTTGAGTATTTTATCATGGCGACAGCATCAATGAAAACTGAATATTTCTCAATTAACGATTATTATTATCGGCCATTTTTGCAGGATTAATGAATCTGTGAATTTGTTTATTTCAAAAGATGAATAGGCCTTATAAAATATAATATAAAATAGTAACTAGTTTTCAACTGACTGACTACAATTATCAACCACTTGTGTAAAAAGTAGTTAAACACGAATTATATAACCGCTGATTCATTTAATAAACCAACGAGTCAAATGTGTATAAGTATTTTAATTAAAAAGGAAAATATTCAATAAAGTGAATGAGAACAAACGTAAGATCTGAAGACACATCATCTTCGAATGTCACTCTTGGATTAAAAATCATTTCTCACTATAGTATATTGGGCCAAGTTCCTCTGAACATCTGGAAATGAGCATAAACATCTATTCGCTTACATTCTGTAACTCAACATCATTCTTCAACTGCAGTGAGAAAATTGAAGACCAACAAGGGACTAGACATAATTGATAGAACACAGATCATATATACATAACTACAAATGGTGACGTTTTGCGATACACCAGAAGCAAATCTCGACTCTCCAGAAAAAAATTCAGAGTCTTACTATTTGTGAAAACCTATCATGAAAATTTAAAATACTTGTACTCAACTACGCAAGTTTTGAAATGTATTTACGAATTCTAAACAAAATATTTTGCGTGCCTAAATTTCGCATTGATTCCTCACATCATCAATTGGTCACTTCAACTTTCATGAAATTTTTCTTCGTAAACTCTATTTCTATCAAAAAACTTTTTAAGTGTCAAATACAACATCCTACAAGTATCGAGGATAGATCTATCCACACCTAAAAAAACTATACTACAGAAAAGTACGAATATGTTATTCAACATTACTAGTCATATAAAAAATATTCCAGTTCTGGTCCAAACAAAATTACTCCAGAAAAGCACCACTTTTCTAACTATAAACTAAAAGTATAAGTAAAATAGTACTCACCTTTAAACACAGCTACAACATTCCTAGCAAATTGACAAAATAAATAGGTATTCAGATATTCAGTTATTACATTAAATAGCGCCATTGAATTGAAATCTCCTTCTTTGATTTGTTCAAATTCAGTAAAATAACTCACCAGCAATTACGGATATAATTTTTCAGTAGTATTTCTCATTTGAAACTTCTGTGTATTCAGACAACCTTTTTCCGTTATTCTATTTGTTGGGAATATTCCTCATCAAGCAGCTATCCATCTGAAAAAAAAAGTTCTTTGAAAGGTTAGCTAAGCCTTTATTTTTTAGACGTATCTTATTCCATAAAATATACACTAGATTGAGTTGATGTTGAGGTACGTTCTTTCGTTGGTTTCAACTTTGTGTCCTCAACCACAATGCCTTCTGCAATTGTTTTTCAATAAATTAAATTATTTTCCACTTTTTAATGTGGTTTGCACTTCAAGCGCGATTTTTTAAAATATAATTCAATTCGCGATGCATTTCTCGCGAAAACTACTATATCAGTGATGGAGCTCAGCTACTCACAAGTTCTTTGGAATATATTGTACTCTCCTTCCAGTTGAATCTTCTTAAACAATTTTATAATTATTCCTAAAATTGAATTCTGATATCATTTAATAGAATATTGATACCGTTTAATGACAATTATCTAAATTACTTCTTACAGCATAATATTCTGACTAATCAGATTATGCATTGGTCATTTTAGTAGGGTTATGAAATTTCTCTAAATATAGTCGAACTTTAAAGCTCATTTTCTTTCGAAGAATAAGCAAGCACTCTTCAAACAAAATTTGATAATTGTTATGTCCATAACTAGGAATAGTATTTTCAATGAAGATACGAACATGAAAGATGTGTCTGAAAGTAGTCTTCGGTTCCAGCCACCAGGTTGCCTGAATCGCCATACGCACATCATGCATCTGCTGGATATACCCGAGAGTAATCGTGGTATACATCAGTTTGCCATGAGGAGCTGGTGCACTGTCTTGTCTTGCTCCGAGCATGGAAGTATCACCGACAGGTGGTAGACGTTCGCCGCCCAAATCCTGCACAAAGCCGTTCCCTGTTAGCGTTAGATAAAGAGCTGAGTGTAACGTTATACCGTTTATGTTATTGGCTGCTACGCCAGTTGGAGCCATGAGTGAATGCGAGTCTACATCATGATTCGCTTCACCATCTCACAAATCGCAAAAGTTTGCCTGTTTCAGCACTTCCTTTAACTTTCGAAAGTTTGTTGTTATTTCGACCTGTCAATTGGTCATCTAAATGTTTCAAAATAGTCAACTGTTCAGCGTCGAGTTGTATTCATTGCCTGATTGATCTCCCGGATGCCCGTTTGTAGTAGTCTTTGATAAACTGGAGATTATCTTCAAGTTGAGGATAATTATTCACCCCTGACTACTAGTCCACGCAACGAAGACCCAAAAAAACCAAATAGCGGAAATAATTCATGAAGAAGCCAATTTTGGCACCCTTGTACAAGAAGGTGTCAACATAGCAGAAGTACTGAGGGATGGGGGTGAAGCTAACAGTAGGGGGGGCTCTAAAGGTCCCTTTTTTCAGTTTTTCGTTAATAACTCAAAAACTACTACCTCAAGCAGAAAATGTTTTTGTACTGAATTAATCTACATAAAATTCTTCTCAAAAAATATTTCATTTACTTTTCTACTAGGATCAATGCTTAAGGAGATATGGAGGCGGGAAACGGAAAATGTTTTGGAAAAACGTTTATATTGTCAAAATTTGAATGTCTATTGTTGAAAAAGAAAAGCCTATTGTTTAATTATCTAATTGACTGCGTGCAAGTGTAATCAGTAATATGACTGAAGAATTGTCTGCGGGTGAGAACACAGTGTAATGTGCGTCGTTGGAGCCTACGGTAGGGGAGGAACGTTGGAATGTCTGGACTCCCCTTAACAGGTCACGCCTACATCCGAGCTATTAGAGGATATTTACTTGTTCACTTTGTTTTATGCCCGATTGTTCTAGAAGGTGCCAATGTTTCAGAGGAAGAGAAGAGGGAGATCTTGACTATACTAACCAACATGGAGGAACTTACTTCAGACAGAGTTGAAGAGAATGTTTCCTTAATGGAAGCTTTGCTGAAATCTCATAATCATCTGGAATCCCTCACGGATAATGGGCCTACCGCTGCTTTGTGGGTTTAGTACTTCCACATTGTTACCTTGATGAAGAATTTCATTGTTTCTGAGCGTCGTGGTGTTCGGGATGACCACTTGGCGTGTGTACAGCAAATGATCCCATTTTTTCATGCAACTGGGCACTTTCAGTATGTAAAATGTATCCATCTCTACGTACAACATCTGATACAACTGAAAGCTAGCCATTCGGAGGCGTTGAGTTTGCTAAAGAGGGGTACTTTACTATTCATCGCACAGGTACACCTTAGGCAGGTATTTGGTTGGATATGGTTATAAAACAAACATTTATGCGCTCCATGAAAAGTTCAGGTGGCTTGACGCTAGTAAGAGGAAAAACTGATTCTGTACTCGCCAAGTGGGTTTGTGAATCACCAGGAAGCAGCACGTCCTTGGAGTAGTTTGCTGTAGTAGTTTTCGCAACTGGAGAGCAACACGTTGATGGTTCAAGGAAGAAGATGAGATCCTCAACCCAGTTAACACGAAGCATGGATTGTCTGCTCCGGTACCTGTGGCTACCTCGTCTCATGTACCAACGGAGCCCCGGTCAGAGACATCGTCGATGACGATGAAAGTTTAGATTTCGACATACAAGATACACTCTCAAACACTTATTATATTTTAAACAATAAAAATTTCATTCTTAATAATGAACATTTCATTTCTGATGAGAAACATTTCATTTTCAACAATAAAACCGTTTACTTTCAAAATTTTTCATTTCCCCCCTCCATATCACCTTAAGCATTGATCCTAGCAAAAAAGTGTATGAAACCCTTTTTTGAAGGAAATTTGATGTAGATTAATTTAGTACAAAACAATTTTTTTGCTAGAGATAGTAGTTTTCGAGTTATTAACGGAAAACTGAAAAACGGGACATTTAAAAAAAATTGAAACATGTGTCTTTCTCTCATTTTGTTCAACTCATAAGATCAACGAATAAATTTAATACCAATCGAAAGTATGAAGCCTATAGAATTTAGGGTTGTCGAATTTGTTCCTGGCGTTACTACGTAGGTTGGCAGGTATGAACAGATAAATTGATAATAGATATTTAATTGCGAAATCTGTGAAAAATCTGTCCTGAATGACGGTTGTGGCGTATTGAAAAGTGAAAATTTTATGCGTGACAAAGAGGTCTCAGCTAAATATCCCGTGCTATAGAAGAGGACGCAGCATTGTAACTGAGCGAAACCTGACCGTCGGCTGAAAGGGGCATCCAATAATTACCTACGTGAGTTGTTTAGGGGGGAGGGGCGAGAAAAATCTCACTCAATCTTACGTTCCGGGAGAGGGGTGGTCTCAGCAAGTACCACGTGATTTTGTTTCGCAAGAAGCAGTATAAAATTGCGAGAAAACTGGGTTAACTAAGTAAAAAAAATGTCTCCACTAAAATATAGCTGAATCATTCATAAAAATATTCATCGCTGTTTAATAATGCACTGATGAAATAACTTATTAACTATAAATAAATTGATTTGGTTGGAAACAATTTATTCATTCATTAAATATGAAAAAGTGTTTTTCTAACATTATTCGTTAACTATTGATAAATATTTATCAACAGTAAATACTTTTTTGGAGTGAATATTTCTTCTTCATATACGGTAGGTCCCGGTAGGATATGAATATTATCCATAAAAAAATAATGCCATAAGCGTTTATAATAAAAATACGATGCACTAATAGTTTTCACTGAATTGATTTATCATCAACTGAATTTTTTCACATTTTTATAAAATTTTACTGATTTAAGAATATAATTAGAACAGATTAACTCATTCATATAACAAATATGCATTTTTAAAAAATCTCACGTGAGATTTGGGGAGGGGGAGAGGAAGAGGGGATCGAGCAAGAACTCACATCTCACCAAGGGGGGAAGGGAGTCAAAAAATCGCAAAAATTATCTCACGTAATTAATGGATGCCCCTAAAGTTGCAAAAAAGATACAAGACATTGTCGAAATGACGGAGAATGAAGACGAAACTACCGAGTTCGAGGATCAACATTTCACTTCTGATGAATCAGATACGGTATAATTATTACTGATATGAACTTTTTCAAATACTAAAATTTTGGATTGATGTTATATTGTTTATAAATAATTATTGAACGTAAAACAAGATCTATAGAGTATATTTTTTACCATATTGATTTAATTTTGATTTTTGGACTGTTCACTTTGTTCATTTTCATTTATTTTCCTGCAATAACAAGAATATTTCAAGATACGTACATATCGCTATCATACATCCAGAATATTAAGATAGCGTATCTAATGATAAAAATTATATAAGTAATCTTTTTTCAGGTTGCTTATCACTTCAGAAGTATAAAAGTACTAAAATATATATATATATATATATATATATATATATATATATATATATATATATATATATATATATATATATATATATATATATATATATATATATATAGGTATATAATTATTTATTCGAATTGTTGTTGCCTGTGAACTATTTCTAATCTCTTGATAATTATTAGCAATAACAGGCTTGTTGAATCTTAGTTTTTCAAGATTCAACAAGCCTGTTATTGCTAATAATTATCAAAGAGGCCTCGGTAGACCAGCGGTAAGGTGTAGGTAGGTACCGCTTGTAAACTGAGGATGTGGGAGTCCCACCTTGCTCTTGGGTGTTGTGTATGTCCGGAATTTAGTGGTTCTATATATAAGATAAATTGTATGTAAATAAGTAATTTACATCGTTTACAAGCCCATTGGCCGTTCGGAACCGGCGTTAAACTGTAGACCCCTTGAGATATAAAAAAAACTATTATCGATTTACTACCTGTTTACACCTGACAACTCAGTACTGACGCCAGAAAAAAATAGACAAACCATCGTTTGTATTATATTCTATAGCAGTATTTCACAATTTTTTTTATGCCATGCCCCACCAGAGCTTCTAAAAATTCAAAATGTCCCCCATGTTACATGTGCATAATTTTTAATATTAAAAATTTGTAAGTAACTATTCACTAACTAGTTTGAATGATGAACTGCATGAAGAAATCACAAACATTTTATTTATTAATAACAATAATTCAAGTGAACATAATATATTCAGGTAGGTAATCTAGTGAAAAATAATTTAAATTGTTCGGTACTTGCTTCAATGGAATCAATAAATTTTATAACTAAATTCAGTACGTTATTCAGAACAAGAGAAATTTATATATATATATATATATATATATATATATATATATATATATATATATATATATATATATATATATATATATATATATATACAGGGTGTCCCGTAAATAACACGCCAGAGTAACACTGGAGGTAGATTGGCTTCAGATCAAACAGATAACATCAACATGACCTTAGTAAAAGTTTACTGGTGTTCAAGATATCGCCCCTCTTATGTTTCTCTGAAAAATCTATACTTTTTGGTCATTTTCTCGCCTGTTTTGAATATAAATAAGTTCTAACTCATGGTTATTTTTTCTTGTGCTATCATCAATATATGGTTGAGACAATCGACCTATCATTTCATCGAAAACTAGCTCGCTAACCTCAAAAAAAAATCAAGTTGTTTCAATTTAATTTAAATCCGAAAACCTCAACTAAAGTTCGACTATTTACTGTGAAAAAATATTTTACCAGACAGAATCAGCAAATGATCTTAAAAACTAGCCTATTTGATGCTCTTTCGAAAACGGTATAACATTCGTGGTTTTTTTTTTTTCAAAAGTCTAAAAATTCCAATTTTTGTCATTGAAGTCCTGATACTTGCGAAATGCACTGCGCTGCAAATCAAACGCATAGCTTAAATATTTCCTAAGTTTTGACTGAATATTTTCTCAGGCGGTGATCCTATTTGAATGAATTTTTCACCAAATTGTAGCTCCGTTCTTTGAGAAAATGCAATAGTTATAAGATGACCAAAAAAAATGAATAAACTTTATTGTACAGGGTGTTTGAATAGCGACATGTTTTCTTCGTCCAAGTTTACATTCTTCTGCGGGCAATATCGGGTAACTCAGGAAAAAAAAAATACACGGTGTTATAATCGCATGTCTTCTGAGTAATTTGTTTTTTCAATCGTCTGTTTATTTTGAGCCACTCGGAAGATATTCATGTTTTTATAACCGCTCACACTTTTCAAACGAAGTTTTTTTAAACTTTTTTCTTACCTTGGTGCTAAAGATGGAAAAAACTCAATTCACTTTTCTTATTTTCTCAGTATTGATTTTTATATGCGGTGCCCAGGACACTATTTAAATACCTTATACAAGCAGCCAGACCGATCGTATGGGCCAAACATCCCGCCAGATACAAATAAAGTGTCCCTATGAGTGTGACACAACAAAGGATTCAAGAAAAATTACACCTTTTCTTGTTATATAGCTGTGGTGTAGCCATACGCTAAATAAATACAAAATTACCTTTCTCGATTTCTGTATAAAATGATTTTCACTACGATATTTACTAAGAATAACTTGTCGACATAATTTTAAATTGGTTTATCATCATTTTTATGTTTTTTTTTCGGGCTCCCTGTTCAGAGATGAGTTACCTTCAAAATCATGAATTTCGGTACAGATATGTACTGAAATACCAATATATATATATATATATATATATATATATATATATATATATTTAATTGACCAGAATACCTCCGTATTATGATAATATGATAAGGTGTTCTGAACGGATAACTTTTCAATAAGTTCATTTATTCCTGTCGACGTTTCGAATACTATTTCGCAATCTTCATCGGGACACTGCAATTATGAGCTCACTGTTACACAATTTCAGAAATAAATCTCTTAAGACTTACCAAATAGTTGAGGTAAATAACTAACTAACATGGCAAGGAACAGAATCATAGTTATAACTGTTTAAAAACTTGTCAAACATTCACGAAATTTGTAAAACATGGAACACAAAATGAGTAGACAACACCACGACAATAATTTTTACTTTAACAGCAAGAATCAACAATTTTTCTCACTCACAATTTTCTTCTACCAAGTATCAGCCAACATTAAAAAGTTTGGTTAGAGTTCGCAGTCAAACTTCGCAACAGCTAAAAAACGTTTAACATAACACAAAAGTGATGCAAAATATCCTAACAAGATATGTGCTTTAGCAGAACATATTAGGAATACAGGTCATGACGTAGATTTTGAGGATGTGGCAATCCTGGATTTTGAGAGGAATCTGAGTAAGAGAACATTCTTGGAAATACAACATATAAAAAGTAACCCCTCAACGATGAATTCACGGTCTGACATTAAAAATATAAGCAGTATTTATTCATATTTGATATGTCACAATAAGATCAACCAACATCAGGTGTCGGCTAATTTAGATTAGTAGACTGAACATAAAATTTTAAAAACAGAAAAAGAAAAAGTATCCAAAAATTTGACTGCGAACTCTAACCAAACTTTTTGATGTTGGCTGATACTTGGTAGAAGAAAATTGTGAGTGAAGAAAATTGTTGATTCTTGCTGTTAAAGTAAAAATTATTGTCGTGGTGTTGTCCACTCATTTTGTGTTCCATGTTTTAAAAATTTCTTAAATGTTTGACAAGTTTTCAAACAGTTATAACTATGATTCTGTTCCTTGTCATGTTACTTACTTATTAACCTCAACTATTTGGTAAGTCTTAAGACAGTTATTTCTGAAATTGTGTAACAGTAAGCTCATAATTGCAGTGTCCCGATGAAGATTGCGTAATCGAACCGTCGACAGGAATAAATGAAGTACACTTATTAAAAAAAAAGCCTTTTTTATCCTTTCCGAACCCTTATCACCTTATCATTTTATATAAATATATATATATATATATATATATATATATATATATATATATATATATATATATATATATATATATATATATATGTCACCGGAAGATAATAAGGTCCGCAAGTTTATAAATATCCTAGAAAATTTATAAACCTTCGTAGGATTCTAAACGATAGATAAATTGTATTATTTTACGCCCACATTTTCGCATATTTATGAATTTACGACATCTCGTGGTAAATTTATAAACTAACGGATATCAATTCGTAAGATTCTAAACGGTTCGACCAATCACAAAAGAGTTTTTAATT
>JARQZK010004561.1:25000-30000 GCA_030704885.1 Cynegetis impunctata | reverse complement strand
GTGTGACATTTCGAACTAACCATTCCTAACAATGAAATTCCTCTGAAAGTGTGACAAGTTTATTCGTCTCTTTCTAACGCACAGATACCCCGTTTATCGTCCTGGGACGTAGATTTTTGGGCGTGGCTTCGGTTTTGAATTATTTTGCAAGGGGCAATAGAGATGTCGCCCCATGCAAGCAATAGACTCTAATGTATAAATGGATATTTCCTATGTTTGTCAATATTTATGTTATAATTTAACTAAAAATTATCACAAATTAATTTGCGAAAGTATGACTGGAAGTTCAAGATATCAGCGGTAGATATTGTTAGCTTCGCGGTAGAGTGGTAGCCCATACTATGAAAACGGTAGATCTACCGCAAAAACGGTAGACCTGGCAACACAGCTGGCCACTGGGACAATTCTTGACAGATTAGACGTTCGCTCACTGCTCATTGGTCACATTTGAACTTGGCGTAGAGTAGCGGTTATCTTTGGAATATTAAACAATTTATTGATTAAATAAAAGTCAGAAAAAGCTTTCAACGTATTTAATCTGCATACTTTACTCAGTTGAGATACGATACAGGATACAACTTACAAGTTACCCAATTAGATAAGCGTCTCTTCTAAGCTTGGCTTGATCATCAGCTACAAATCATCTTCTTCTATGCTCCGTAGGTTGATTGTAGGCCTTACCATAGAATGGCTACTTACCAGTTCATTTCTTCCAACAGTTATTCCGTTTCCTTCCGTTCGTAAATGAGTATTAACATGTTCCCTACAGTAAATAAAAATTTACTGATGCCATTGTTTTTTGTAGTTTACAGTGGATATTTGATAGTGGCAAAAATTATTGATATGTCAAGAATTAAAATTAAATACATTCAAGCAAACATAATTATAATACTATTCCTATAGCAATCGTGCCTTGAATAGGGAAATCAGAGAATAACAAAATATTTTGAATATCACTTATGTACTCTTGTTTGCAAAGTGAATTTCAAAACAATCATATTGGGATGAATACTATCCAAAAGAAATATATTGATGTGATGTAGAATCCAGATGTTACTTAGGAATGAATGAATTATTTCAGAAACATATTTTGGAAGGTCTTTGAATTGATTTGAATTTCGAAGAGTAGAATTATCATTCTGAAAATGGCGATTTTGAAAGATTTGATAAAATCACTGAAAATTGCAGGTAATGTACCAAAAATAACATTACTAATATTTGCTGTATATATATATATATATATATATATATATATATATATATATATATATATATATATATATATATATATATATATATATATATATATATATATATATATATATATATATATATATATTTTAGAGAAGGTTAGCTCGACTGGCAAGTTAAGAAACGAAGAAAGGGAATTGTCGGGTATTGCAGTCAGAAACAAAAGAACTTTGGTAACTCTTTTTTTCAGTTCAAGCTTTCGAGATATTTTATTTTCTCTTCATCAGGAACAGAAAAGCAAGGTTGCAAAAGAAGCCGGCAACAATCACATCAACACAACTTTTTACAAAATACATATCAACAAAAAGTGGCTAAGGATAGGACTCAGCATTATGGACGATAATTTATTTACATCATGTATAAAAATAGAAACCCGTTGAATCTCTTCAGTTCAAATGAGAACATGTCTGCTAAAAAAAACAAATGAAGAACTAGAAGATTGATATTTGACAATTGTCAAATTTCAATCTTTGTTTTTTTGATATGTATTTTGTGAAAAGTTGTGTTGATGTGAATGTTGCCGGCTTCTTTTGCAACCTCACTTTTCTGTTCCTGATGAAGAGAAAATAAAATATCTCGAAAGCTTGAACTGAAAAAAAGAGTTTACCAGAGTTCTTTTGTTTCTGACTGCAATACCCGACAATTCCCTTTTTTCTTATATATATATATATATATATATATATATATATATATATATATATATATATATATATATATATATATATATATATATATATATATCTGTGGCTTGGAGCTAAAAGGGCCAATGTCAAAAAATACACATTTGAGAAAATTGCATATGAAGTTTTAACCAATAATTCGTTCAATTATAACTAACATATAGTAAACATTTGTTTCATCAACTTTGGCGGAGACATTGCTATGTTTGCATTTCATCTGACTGCATATTTCATAATCCAAAAAAAATCACATTTTGGAAAAAAAAAATGACTTTGGCCCTTGTTGCATGGATTTTTGTTTATTTTATAATTCTTTATGTGACATTGGCCATTATAACAATAACAATAATAAACAGAAAACTAGTATATTGTAAGCATTTTATTATATTTTCACAAAATTTATTCTAATGAAAGGTGAAGTAAACTAAGCACATAATTGCAAAATACCAGAAATAAGATACGTATAAAAAAATGTCATTGTGACAAACATTCATTTTCTTCGGCAATAGCTTCATCCACCAAGTAATCCACTATGTTATCATTTCCTGTTATTTGTTTAATAAAGAGATTGTAGTATATACGATTAGTTTTACTAATAATATATGGCAAAAGTGCCTTTAAATCTTTTAATTTATCTGTACTTAAAGGAAGTGGTTCGATGTTAGGTGGTTGAAGCTTTAGTGGAATACACTGTCGTGTTTTGTGTTGAATTCTGGATATATCTAAAATTTTAAAGTCTCCTGCGAACGAATGCTTATACAATATATACGAATGTTCAGTTGAATACTGCATCCACTTAATTTTCAGCCACTAAACTGGTTCATTTTAAGTATTCTTTTTGCGATGCTGATGCACATAATGTGTACTTAAACATGCTTTGAAATTTAAAAAGTCTTCTTGTTCCAGTTCTATAACTTCAATAGAAGGTTTTCTTGGCACCATACGTATTAAATTTGCCCAATCACGGGGTAACTCAATGTCAGCAGTAGTCCGTTTTTTCATTTTTTCTATTGCCCCATGGATGGTATCTGCCTCCATGTGAGTATGGCCAGCCTCAAGAAACTCACTTACTATTTTCAGTACCACACATTTCTAAAATCCTCCTTGTCCTTGAATTATTCATTATCTTTACTCCACAAACACTTCACGAAACTTGAATTACGTCGCAAGACGCGTGTGTGCAGATTTGTAAACTACCCACTAATACAAAGGCGGCCAATGTCATTGTGGCCGCTTTTGTTCATGCATGCATCAAATTTCAGTTGAAGCTAAAACGGCCAATGTAGACATTGGCCCAATGTTTATAAGAGGAAATAATAGAATCAGTTAGAGCTAAAACGGCCAAAGTAGACACTGGCCCTTTTAGATTTCACCGATTTTAGCAAATTCATAAAGACATTGGCCGCCTTTATATTCATAGATATGTTATTGGTTGAGTTTGATATTGGCCGTTTTAGCATATGAAGGACAGCATACATATAAATGCAATGCAATGGTTAACCTCAACTAGGCAAAAATTGACATTGGCCCTTTTAGCTCCAAGCCACAGATATATATATATATATATATATATATATATATATATATATATATATATATATATATATATATATATATATATATATATATATATATAAATATATATATATATATATATATATATATATATAATATCTTGATAAATATTTGCAATAACAGGCTTGTTGAATCTTAAAAAACTCGATTTTATTAAAAAGTTGCCGTTTCGCCACGACATTCGTGGCTTTATCAAAACTTTTTTTTTGCTAATAATTATCAAGAGATTAGAAAAAGTTCACAGGCAACAACAATTCGAATGAATAATTATATATATATATATATATATATATATATATATATATATATATATATATATATATATATATATATATATATATATATATATATATAGATATATATATATATATATATATATATATATATATATACATATATATATATATTAAAATGAAATGAACTAGGACATTTATTTGAAACTAATCAAACAAACCTCCTAGCGGAGCTGGCTATAAGAGTTCACGAAGCATCGAAATATCAACATCTACCCCAGACGGTAATTGTTCGAAATGTTAATTTGTTTATCACAATCGATGGAAATTGATAGACAGACTGTTTCGCCCTTATCGGGGCTCATCAGTATCATCCATCCACCGGGAGTGATAACCAAACCAACATTTCAAACGGTCATACATATTTCTTCTAGTAACTCCATGACATATAAATATGACACAGCGCCACCAGTCGGAAACAATTGAACCACATCTTTCAGAATAGAAGAAAACATTTCGGCAACGAAACTCTTACGTCCTGACACCCGAAGGTGGTTACTATAATCGCTAAGCAAGAGTACAGTTGATACATCCATTTTGATGTAATTCAACATTCACCCGCCGCAAGTAACAAGCGCTCAAATTTTATACCTTTTACAGGTAGCAATGAATGGAAAACAGAATTCTTCGTGTTAACGACACACGTTCGTGGCAATAAAATGAAATGAACTAGGACATTTATTTGAAACTAATCAAACAAACCTCCTAGCGGAGCTGGCTATAAGAGTTCACGAAGCATCGAAATATCAACATCTACCCCAGACGGTAATTGTTCGAAATGTTAATTTGTTTATCACAATCGATGGAAATTGATAGACAGACTGTTTCGCCCTTATCGGGGCTCATCAGTATCATCCATCCACCGGGAGTGATAACCAAACCAACATTTCAAACGGTCATACATATTTCTTCTAGTAACTCCATGACATATAAATATGACACAGCGCCACCAGTCGGAAACAATTGAACCACATCTTTCAGAATAGAAGAAAACATTTCGGCAACGAAACTCTTACGTCCTGACACCCGAAGGTGGTTACTATAATCGCTAAGCAAGAGTACAGTTGATACATCCATTTTGATGTAATTCAACATTCACCCGCCGCAAGTAACAAGCGCTCAAATTTTATACCTTTTACAGGTAGCAATGAATGGAAAACAGAATTCTTCGTGTTAACGACACACGTTCGTGGCAATAAAA
>JARQZK010004561.1:0-20000 GCA_030704885.1 Cynegetis impunctata | reverse complement strand
AAAACAAAACAAAACAAACAAACAGGCAAACAAGGCAAAGAAAAATTGCTCCTTTAGCAAAAGCATTTTCCAATTTAGAATTAGAAAAGAAAAGGAAATCAAAAATGACAACGCCACAAGCCGCAACAGGTGTAAATCCAATAGATTTAGCATCAAAATTTGGAGCTCTCTTACCACAATTTGAAGGAGATTGCAAAAAGTTAAATTCATTCATTAAGAGTTGTCAACAATTCTTAGCGCAATTTGAATCAGGTGATAATATTGTCAAAACATATTGTTTAGCAATTATCAGAAACAAATTGACCCACGAAGCTGCGGATGAATTATATTCATCTGACATACCAGATAATTGGAATTCTTTAAAAGATTTTCTAATCACGAAATTCGGAGACAGAGTAAACCTAGACGTACTTAAGAACGAATTACAATTTTTAAGAAAATTATATAATGAAACCATATTCAATTTTATTGATAGGATCAAAACCTACAAAATACGCATTAATTACAGAATAGACTCTGAAGTAACTTTAGACCCACATCTCAAGTTGTTACACAAACAATTAGTCGATGGACTAGCTAAAAATGTTTTAATGAATAATATTTTCATAGAGTTACAAACTTCTATGTTGAACATAAATAATCTTAATTTTGACTTAGCTGTTCAAATGGTAGAAAATTATACCATACAGAAAGATCAATTAGATATGATCAGTCACCAATGTGAAAATCAAAGTAAAATTCAAACTCAGAATAATACTAGAGTTTTCAATAGAAATTTTCCTTCACAACCAGTAAATATCGTGAGAAAAGAAAATTTACCACAGACAAAATTTTACACAAGTAAGCAAACATTTGGAAACACTCCAAATCAACATAATGTTTTTAGACCACGAAACGAAAAACCATCGTATCAACCAACCCCGATGTCCACACAGACACATCGAAACTACCCAGAAAAACGAGAATTTGCCATGTCATCCCAAACTAACCAAAACCCAAATGCAAGAATGAAAAAATCACATAATTATTTTCAATCTAGTAGACATCCACCAAATTTTGTATCGGAAGAATTAACTAACATTCAAGACATACATCAGGTAGATGAAACGCCAGAATTTTCAGATAACGAGACTAACGAAATTTATGAACAATCAGATAATGAACAAAATTACGTTGAACTAAATAGCATTAATAATAAATTAACAAATTTACCCTATATAATGTTAGAAAATCCCAAACGCAAAATCTTAATTGATAGCGGTTGTTCAGTCTGTCTGATCGATCCAAGCATAGCATATGAATATTTTCCAAACAAAATTTATTCAGAAGACACATGTCTCAACACAGTACATGGTTCAGACACCAGTAATGAAAAAGTAAGCATACCTTTAAATGATTTCGGAATAAATAAAGAACATCCCTTTGTTTTATACAAATTCCATACATTGTATGACGGATTAATAGGCGCCGAATTTTTAGAAGAACATGATTTTATTATTGATTTAAAGAAACGTCTTTTGATAGGAGAACACTGCCGATATCCTATATATTTTCAAAAAATAAATGAATATCCGGTAGATTCAAAACATAAAACACATAAAACACGTAATCAATTAATACAATTCAAACAAGCTAATAATAATGCAGATGCCTTATCACGTATTAGAATCCAAGAAAATGACCTAAATATGATAGATGACGACATTTATTCTATGATACCTCAAGTTGACGGTGAAGACTTAGAAAACAATAAAAAGCAATTAGAAGAATTCGAAAAATTAACCTCGGATGAAAATCAATCAGAAAGTGACACGAATGAAGCGGATACACCAACAATTCATAGTAACCAAGAAAATCCAATTTTAGAGATCTTTTATACAGAGCGTTCTTTAAATTGCGCCAGTAATCAAATTATTTTCACGCCAACCACAAAACAATATTATACTATAAGGAGCAAACCATTCAATAATCGAACACGATAAACCGTAGCAATTTCAAACGGAGACGACTTTATTAAATTCATTAAAGAATATTTAAAGCCACGAACGAAGTATTGTATTCATTTTAAACATCAAAATTTAGAAAAAGCATTTATTCAAGTATGACAAACAAATTTCAAAGCGAAAAGTTTCAATTTGAAGATAACTAACATATTTTTGGAAAACGTGTACGAAGAAGCTAAACAGCAAGAAAAATTAGAATTATATCATGTTTCTAAATCAGGACATAGAGGAATAAATGAAAACGTTCAAGCGATCAAGAAAAAATTCTATTGGCCAAAATTAGAAGATTCAGTACAACATTATATTAATTCATGCGAAATTTGCCAAATTAATAAATATGAGCGTACCCCTAACAAGTTAATATTAAAAAATAATCCTATAGGTGAAAAACCATTCGCACATCTTTACATAGATACCTTCACATTTGAAAAATGTACATGTTTGACCGTGATTGATTCATTTTCTAAATTCGCTCAATGCTATCCATTAATTCATAAAACAGCAATTGAAATCATGAATAAATTAATACATTTCATGAGTGACCATGGAATACCCGAAAAAATAACATGCGACAACGGAACCGAATTCAAAAATAAAATTTTGCAAGAATTCGCGGAAACTCATAAAATTTCAATGCATTATATTACAAATTATAATCCAAATTCGAACGCCTTAATTGAAAGATTCCATTCAACACTCATCGAACAATTACGTTGTTTATCAAAAGAAAAATTACCCTTGACAATGAGAATAACACGAGCTATTTTATCGTATAATAATTCCATTCATTCATCTTTAAATTATACGCCTATGCAAATAATCAAAGGAGATCTGCATTACTCTTTACCATTAGAGAAGACGCGAGAAGAAAATATTGCGGACTTCGTAAAAGATTATCAGCAAAACATGTTAGAGATAACCCAACTCGTAACTAACTCCAAAGACAAAGCTATCGAACGTAATCAGAAACTTAACATGAATAGAGAACCCGATAAGCACATTGACGAAGATAAAAGTGTTTATTTGAAATTACCAACACAATCTAAAATGGATCCTTTGTTTAGGAAGACGCCAATTAATATAATAAGCGACATCAAAGTTACAAACCCGCAAACTAAGCATATGTATCACAAATCGAGAATAAAGCAACGCAAATGCTAATCTTTAATTATTATTTCAGACAACAATGTTGAAGTGGATATTCGTACTTTACCTACCATATCTATTATCTCTAGAAGTAAGTGAAGTGAGACACAATTTGATACCAATACATCTAGGAAAGACTTACGTTACGACGCACGCTAGACATTTAATATTTCATTATGATATTTCAAGAATCCCAGAATTATTACAATTGCAAAATGATTCGTTTACTCAAATAAATGATGATGGAATAACCGCGGCTGTCAAACAGACAGGTCTGTTGATATTAGATGGGAAGGGAACCACAGAAATCTCCACCCACGTAATGTACAAAATAGGTTTAAAATATTCGATTGTTGTCTTTAAAAAGACATTACTTGTAATTTTGGACATCACATGTTCTAAACTATACTTTTTTTTTTTAGAAAAATTGAAAATTCTAGATGTTTAGATTTTGTTTAAGAAGATGAGTTGTTATGGTTAGAGTTTGTTTGTTGAATTATTTAGTTTTGGTTTATGTTGTTTCTTAGAAAAATTAAAGAATTAAATCTGCGTATATTGAACTCATATATTTGATATCTGTTTTATCATTTACGACTTTATTCAAATTTTCTTGAATATGTAACATTTCTAAATTTTCTTGATATTTTTCCATTTCTAAAATTTTTGTGCTATTAAAGTTGAAAGTATGATTCTCATTGTTTTTATGTTTTATTAGTGCTGTGGTTTGTGTTCTGGTATATTTGTGTGCTTTTAATCTTTCTTCTAAAGTTTGAAATTTTGTCCTATACTTATATGATTTATTACAATTATCACAGGGTATACTATAAACAACATGAGATTTTTGCAGAAGAGGTGTTTTACTTTTTAATTTAGAATATATTTGTTTTGTTTGATTTTGTGCGGTGTGGGCTACTTTAATATCGTGTGGATTTAAAATTTGTGATATTTTATTACTTAAATGAGGAATATATGGAAGAGGAATATATTTTTTGTTAATATTTTTTTTTGATGTTTCTAATGTGTTTTAAAGTTTATGAATTTTATTTTTAGTGATTTTCTGTATAAGTTTTATTGGGTAATCGTTTTTTATGAGTAATTTATGGACATCTTGTAATGTTTTATGTCTGTGTGTAGGTGAAGTAAGTTTGAGTGCTTTGTCTATATATTCGATTATTGAACTCTTTTTTTGTGAAAAATGATGTGTACTGTTGTAGTTCAATGTTCCCTGTGAAAAAAATTTTTTTCTATGCCATTTTGTGATAATTTTATTTTTATTGTTTTTGTGTATGAGAGTAATATCAAGAAAATCTAATGTATTGTTCGTTTCTTTTTCTAGAGTAAATTGTTTTTTTCTATTAAAGTCGTTGAATTTTTTGAGAATATCATCAATAAAATCTTCTGATGTTATTATGAGGCAATCATCAACATACCTTTTGAAAGTTATAATTCGTTCATTCGAATTATTTAATACATTTTCTTCTAAATATTCCAAAACTAATTGAGCTATAACACTGGAAATAGGACTTCCCATTGCTACACTATCAATTTGTTGGTAGAAGATATTTTCATATTGAAAATAGTTTGTACCAAGTGCAAATTGAATTGCTTCTTTAAAATCGGTTTTAGGAATATTTGTATAATTTTTGATAATATTCCATGTCATTAATAATTATTGGAACCAAAGAATTTGGAATATTGGTATAAAGAGAAACAACATCTAATGAAAAAAATTTGTAATTTTTAGGTATTTTCCAAGTTTTAAGATATAATAAGGATTTGGATTTACCATATTTTTTAATATTGAAGAAAGAAATTTAGAAAGATTACATAGAGGTGATTGAATATAAGAGACAATAGGTCTCAATAGTATGTTTTCTTTATGTTATTTTAGGAAGACCATAAAATTTAGGTGAAAGGCTGTTGTGTCGAATTAATTCTTTTCATGTTTGTGGAGAAATGAAATTTTGTTGTTGCCATGTTCTAAACAATTTGCTTCTTTCATTTTGCAGAGTCTAAGTTAAATCTTTTTTAATTTTTTATATGTAGATGAACCACTAAGCATTGCAGTAATTTTTTGTTTGTATGTATTAGTTTCTAGTATAACCCTTTCAGGGCAACTGGTTAGCTAGGAAGTCCACAGTTTGTTAGTCATGAGTAAAACTGCTCGTTAGCTATTTCAGTAGACCAGTGTGTGTAATGGGTTGTCTAACATAGAAAAATTAGACGTGTTCATCGAAGACAGACCGAAATAAGTCGAAGCGCGTATAACGTGCATTTGTTTACTATAGTTGGACACTACTCAGAGGATCTGCTGAAACTGTGTGAATTTGTTATTTTTATTTATGAATGGTGGAATAATGCCTCCAAAGTTATTCACTTACATATTACTTATGCATTTTCATGAATATATTGAACGTAAATGTTTCTTCTAATTTCTTTCGAAATTACTAATTTTGTTGGGGTCTTCTGAAGTGACCTCTGGGCACTTACGTAATCGTGTTATCTTATTTTAGTTCTGAGGAAGCAAGTTTGGAGTACCTACCTACTGAATAGGCTTGCCAATTTTCGAAAGGACCAACCCAGGAGATTTTTTTAAGGAGTTTAGTAGGGAAGGGTTGAAGAAAATGTCAATCATTTATTTATTTTTAATTTATATATACTCTGCTTCTAATATTTGACTGTTTGTTACCACAAAATCATAATCATTAAAAATCGAAGTTTGATTAGTAGAACGCGGTTGCGTATAATTTTAAAAAAACTGGGGAAATTAGTCACCCCGGGAAGTCGGGAGGTTGACCATTATTACCGGAGTCATCCGGGCAATCCGGGCAATCCGGGAGGGTTGGGAACCCAATAACTGAATATTTAGAAAATCTTCCTGCAGATGACTTGTAAGATTTGTAAGAAATGTTCAGCGTGCAAAGTACAATTGTGTTTGAAACATGACAAAAACTGTTTCATGTTATATTACGCAAAATAGGTTATATTCTTTGGTTATATGTTCCTACTGGCTTGTGGAGTGACCACATCCTGCAGGATAATCCTTGTGTTTTTTTATCTTGAAATTTGTTACATTTTCTTCGAGTATCTCTAATAAACCGTTATCAAACCATACATAATATTTTTTCGACAAAAAACAATTTAGGCCGGAAAGGGATAACCGTTTTGAAAGATTAAAAGCACACAAATATACCAGAACACAAACCACAGCACTAATAAATTATAGAAACAATGAGAATCATACTTTCAACTTTAATAGCACAAAAATTTTAGAAATAGAAAAAGATCAAAAACGCAGAGAAATTTTAGAAATGTTACATATTCAAAAAAATTTAAATAAAGTCGTAAATGATTGAACAGATATCAAACATTTGAGTTCAATATACGCAGATTTAATTCTTCAATTTTTCTAAGAAACAACATAAATCAAACCTAAATAATTCAACAAACAAACTCTAACCATAACAACTCATCTTCTTAAACAAAATCTAAACATCTAGAATTTTCAATTTTTCTAAAAAGAAAGTATAGTTTAGAACATGTGATCTCCAAAATTACAAGTAATGTATTTTTAAAGACAACAATCGAATATTTTAAACCTATTTTGTACATTACGTGGGTGAAGGTTTCTGTGGTTCTCTTCCCATCTAATATCAACACACCTGTCTGTTGATATCGCACTAAATAGCACGTAATAACTTTTGAAAAAAAGATAAATAGTTTCCTATTCTTTGACTTTTCAAAATCAAAATAATTTGAACCTATTTCGAACATTACGTGGGTAAAGGTTTCTGTGGTTTCCCTTACCATCTAATAATAACAGATTTGAATGTTAATATTGGACTGAATAGCGCGTAATAAATAAAAAAGAACGGTCACAGACGAAAAATTTTAGTGAAACGTAATAGTCCTTTTTAACTATTCAAATTTTTTCAAATTAATAAATGTCAAAGAAATTTCAATTTTTTCAAAAGTTTTGATGAAGCCACGAAAGTCGTGGCGAAACGTCAACTTTTTAATAAAATCGAGTTTTTTGAGATTCAACAAGCCTGTTATTCCTAATATTTATCAAGGCAGTATATATATATATATATATATATATATATATATATATATATATATATATATATATATATATACATACATAGATTCCGGCATTACCAAGCCCAAAATAGTATACTTTACGAATGTTACGAAGCCCGAATCGGGCTTTGCAAAAATTGTTGTGTATATGAGTTAATTTGATGTAGATAATGCCATCTGTATTTATTTCTCAAAATCGAGGGCTTCGTAAGTTCGTAAAATAACTCAATTTATTCAGCTCTAGTTCGATATTATTTCCACCAGAGGGCTCACAACGCAATTTGTATATACAATATACAATTCACACATAGCTCACGTATTCTAGGATGCCCACTACATTTTCAAGTGTTTGGGAAGCCCGGCAAATTCAGGTAAAGCAGAAATATAAATTACCCGAAAATTTTTGATTGTATTTGAAGCTCGAATCGAATTTCATATATTTGTGTGATATCTATCGTTTCAAGTGCAATTTAACGCTTTGAAGTTAGGTACATGGAATTGGAGAAAATTGATTTAAAATCACGTAATCGTTTCGAACTAGAGAATAGTAATATTGAGTTGCCCTCTTATAAACAATTGAATCTGTTTTTACGCAATCAGTGCAAAGCTTTGGAAACTGTAGACTTTGGTAAAAATATTGGTATTTCTTCGATCAAACATAGTGGTTCATATCAATTCAATAAAAATGTTAAATCTAATGTTAAATTTTTAATTGTATCCAGTAATGGTGGGGTTCAAATGGACAATAGTTGTTTGTTTTGCAAAAATGATCATATTCATTTTAAGTGTCCTATTTTTCTTGATAAAACAACCTATAAAAGATTTCTAATGGTGAAGAATAATAAATTGTGTCTAAATTGTTTAAAACCATCACATAATTTGAAAAATTGTACTAGTTCGTCACGTTGTAGACGTTGTAAGAGTTCTCATCATACATTATTACATTTGGACAAAATACAAACTGATGCTAACAGTTCCAATAATAATCTTGCACATTCGTTATCCGTCAATGACAGTTCGAACTCAACTTCCACTAATGGTGGGCTTATGTCAAGCTTGACTACAAATAGTTCTTCGGATACTAAATGCACTATTCTTTTGTCAACTGTGGAAATTAACGTACTAGATTCATTTGGCAATTCTCAAAAAATTCGTGCGCTTATAGATAATGGAAGTCAAGCATGTTTTATTACAGAGAAGTGCATTAGAAAGTTAGGTTTGCATTATGTCCCTATGGTACATGTTGTCAATGAAATTGGAAATTTTTTTGCTGTCAAACCGAAAGAGTATATAGGCTAGGCCGATTCAACCCCACTTTTGCTCATTTTTACATGTGAATTCCCATAAGGAAATCTAAGGTCCAAAGTAGCGAAAATGGTTCCCTTTTGCATTGGGGTCAATGACCTCTCTGACCTCTCTGATTTAAGTATGGTCTAATGACCATTATTCATATTATACTATGCAAATGGCATATGTACAAATCAATCTCTTGGAGGTAGGTAGCGGGGGATAGATACAAGGTTGAAAATATAACTATTTATTTAATTGTTGCATAATAATTTTATTAATTGTATAATAATTATAGGTTATGATCAAACAGTATCCATTAATACATCTTCATCATGAGGAATGGTCGAAGGCACCTTATAATGGCCCCAAGGAAGCGTCTCATCTATGCCAGGTATTAAATATCTTTTATCGTCTTCAGGGCTGAGTGCAATTTTCTGCTGTGAGATGGAATATACCTTATGCTTATCGACTCTAATCAAGTTTTGGGTTATGGTAACCTTCTTCTATGTATCAAGACATTTCTCATAATCTTTAAAATTAATCTTCGTTCTCACAACTGACGATTTGACTCCTTTGGCTTTCTTCATTAACGCCTGCATTTTTAATAATATAATCTATCTCATTATTATCGTATCCTTCATCAGTCCATTGCTTCTTTTCTTTTTCTATATCTTCACGAGTCTTTAATACTTTTGTAGTGTATAATTTTGAACGAAGTCCCACAAAATTTGTCATAGGAGTTCCATTGTTCTCATCTTTCATCATACTGAATAATTTCATATTCACTTGAGGAATTCCGTAAGTATTATCAGATTGATAATCTGACGTGTCAAAACGGGCATGACAACCACGTTTCATAACCTCATATGGATCTTTATGAAGCTCGTAGATTAAACTATCAGTGTCCGTATAGATGGCGCTGCAGTCACCCCCAAACTCGTTTTCATATAATCATAATGAAAAGCATAAATGGTTGTTTTGGCCAAGTCGAGTATTGCCTGTCCAACATATATAGGTTTATTCAAGAAGACTTCCATTTTTCTCAATTCAATAGCAACAAGATTTTCGTTGAATATCGTACAGTTCTTGAATTCAGGTTTAGCAATATATGCCTCGGCACCATACCGTCCAGACCATTTAGTTAGAAGGCACACGTTGACACGTTTACGTATATTCTCCATAGTTTTACCGAAAACAGCATTCGCCTGCTTCAATGCTTGATAATGAATAATATATTTTTTTTTATGATGTAGTGTGGCCATCAATTTTGAAGGTTCCTTTCCAGTCTTACGAGGTTTACCGGTCTTTGGATTAATATGTTCAGAACAAAATGGAATATCTTTATGGAGATCGTGTAATTCTTGAGGATTCTCAAGATCCACTTCTAGCATATATCCTGTATCTGCGTCATCCGGAATGGAGGTGACATCAATATCGGTATTTTCACACCATTCGAACCCTCCGTATGGGAGATATTGACTCATGGCCCAACCATATTGATTATTTATATCAAACAACATCAAATACTTTGAACGTTTCGTCGCATCATAATTGTTACAATAAACGTTGTTTGCAGTAGCTCCTCTAAGACTAAAAACTTGACTGAGACCTCCACGTATGCCTCGTTCAACGAAGAGAAACATATCTGGATCTGTGAGAAGCTCCAATTCTTGCTTCGTATATTTTAACATCGCATCCCAAGTGAATCCAGGTAATGTGAAATAATGAGCTTATAGGTTTGAAGACAGCTCGATCGAAATTGTTCGAATACATCTGTCAGAAGAAGAATATCAGTCTTCATGTATAGATCAACGTATTCGCCCAAGTTATTACAATTGAATTCATTCCAAACTCGTTGTGCTCTACGATACAATCTTTGAGGGAAGGGTTTATTATCGAGATTATTATAGAAACCCTCAATAGATGGTAAACTTGTTTCACCAAATCTCGAAGATGCATCAAGGTAATCATATGGCATAACCCCCTTCTTTGTTAGTACTTTGAAGCGATTCTCATCTAATTCAGAAAACTGCGATCTCAGAGTTGGATATTCAGTTAAGTATGTTGCTAGGTTATCTAGTGAGGAGTTCATAAACCGAAATGAATCAATGGAACGGAACTGAATTGGTGTTTCATCAATGTGTTTAGTGAATGAAATATACTTTTTTTTAGTTATAGGTAGTAAATCAACTTTTCCTTGCATCCTTGTTGCAACATCCTCAATAATGAAATTAGCATCATATCCACAGAGGTAATGAAACACCACAGAGATCACACGGCTATCTTGATAGTTTATATTGCATGATTCATGAGCAGCACCTCTATAATTGTTTTCAGGAATCAAATGGTTATGGTCTCGCACTTTCTTATCGTCCAGAGAGAAAGCATGATCACATATATGACACTTCATAGCATTTCTAAATCCAGTTTCGTCCTGAGGAGTCATATCAATACTATACGAACACCAAAAGACAGTAGACATATCTTCTGCTAGCTGTTTCATTTCGTCTGCAAACCACTGCATACAATCCTCCCCACGATGAGCTTTATAAAAACTTAGAGAATCATCATAGGAACATTTTAGATAATATCCTACAGCTGCAGGTACATGATGTTGCAGCTTTTTATTATCATTGGTCGGTTTCAAAATGCTTTCTAGATCTGCGTAAATGAATGGTGCTTTTTCTTTATTCTTATGATTTTTGAATTTAAGAATATTTTGATCTTCTTGAGGCATCTTAATAGCAGTCTCATTCATCATAAGGCAGATTTTCGTATGTTCCTTCAGCTTATCAAGAGACTGGTAATAGTGGAGACATCTATCGCAAATATACTTTGTATGACCTTTTTTACTCAGCTGTTTTGATACCAGACGAGATAAATTTTTAATTAAAACATAATGAAATTTTATTTCCACCTCAGCATTATTTTCATTATCAATATTATGTTCAGAAAAATAGATATTCTGAACCAATAAAAGATTGATATGTTTATCTACACAGAATATACGTAAACGTGTCAACGTGTGCCTTCTAACTAAATGGTCTGGACGGTATGGTGCCGAGGCATTATTGCTAAACCTGAATTCAAGAACTGTACGATATTCAACGAAAATCTTGTTGCTATTGAATTGAGAAAAATAGAAGTCTTCTTGAATAAACCTATATATGTTGGACAGGCAATACTCGACTTGGCCAAAACAACCATTTATGCTTTTCATTATGATTATATGAAAAACGAGTTTGGCGGTGACTGCAGCGCCATCTATACGGACACTGATAGTTTAATCTACGAGCTTCATAAAGATCGATATGAGGTTATGAAACGTGATTGTCATGCCCGTTTTGACACGTCAGATTATCTATCTGATAATACTTACGGAACTCCTCAAGTGAATATGAAAGTATTGGGTATGATGAAAGATGAAAACAATGGAACTCCTATGACAAATTTTGTGGGACTTCGTTCAAAATTATACACTACAAAAGTATTAAAGATATAGAAAAGGAAAAGAAGCAATGGACTGATGAAGGATACGATAATAATGAGATAGATGATATTATTAAAAATGCAGGCGTTATGAAGAAAGCCAAAGGAGTCAAATCGTCAGTTGTGAGAACGAAGATTACTTTTGAAGATTATGAGAAATGTCTTGATACATGGAAGGAGGTTACCATAACCCAAAACTTGATTAGAGTCGATAAGCATAAGGTATATTCCATCTCACAGCAGAAAATTGCACTCAGCTCTGAAGACGATAAAAGATATTTAATACCTGGAACAGATGACACGCTTCCTTGGGACCATTATAAGGTGCCTTCGACCATTCCTCATGATGAAGATGTATTAATGGATACTGTTTGATCATAACCTATAATTATCATACAATTAATAAAATTATTATGTAACAATTAAATAAATAGTTATATTTTCAACCTTGTATCTATCCCCCGCTACCTACCTCCAAGAGATTGATTTGTATATATTCCATTTGCATAGTATAATTTGAATAATGGTCATTAGACCATACATAAATCAGAGAGGTGAGAGAGGTCATTGACCCCAATGCAAAAGGGAACCATTTTCGCTACTTTGGACCTTAGATTTCCTTATGGGAATTTACGTGTAAAAATGAGCAAAAGTGGGGTTGAATCGGCCTAGCCTATGTACTCGAAAGGTTAAGTAAGTTGTACTATTAGTTCGGCTCATATCGAAGGTACCCAGTTTTCAGTAGAGGGTTTCATTCCACCTAAACTTTGTTCTGATATGCCTACGTTTTCGTTCTCGCCGGAATTAAGCCACACATTACGAATTTAACTCTTGCTGATCCTCAATTTTATAAATCAAAACCCATAGACAAGCTGTTATATGCGGACATATTTGCTCAGATTTCATGCAATGGTAAAATAGAAGGTGGGTCACATGAGCCAGTAGCACTTAACACTCGTTTTGGATGGATATTAACTGGTCAGATTCGGTGTGAATCAACTCTAATTTCCAAAATAAATGCATTTGTTACATCTTTGGTAATTTCTGATATAGATGAGGAATATTTGGATCATACCTTGAAAGAATTTTGGGAATTGGAAAATGTCTCAAATACCACAAGGTTATCCCCTGAAAATAAAAAGTGTGAACGTATTTATAGTGGTACAACCTACCGGAATCCTGATGGTCGTCATTGCCTTTTCACCCAAGTTCGTCGCCAGAATTACGAAATTCTCGTGATACTGCTCTTCGTAGATTTAAGATGCTAGAGAATCGACTTTCCCAAAATCTTGAACTTAAGAAGCAGTATGCAAATTTTATGCAAAAATATCTAGACTCCGGCCATATGTCATCGGCTTCGATGTCAATAAATTCTTCTAAAGCATATTTTATACCATATCACTGTGTCGTAAGACGGAATCCAACGTGACGAAGTTTCGTGTAGTTTTTGATGCATCGATGAAATCTTCCAATGAAAAATCTTTTAATGACACTTTGTTGACAGGCCCAAAGTTACAGACAGATATTGGGGCGTTACTTCTTTGTTTTCGAACGCACTCAATAGTTTTTTCAGCGGACGTTCGTCAAATGTATCGCCAGATTCTGATCATCCCAAATCATCGTTCCTTTCAACGAATTTTTTGGAGATATTCGATACAAGAACATATTCAGGAATTCGTCCTTAATACTGTGACCTATGGCGTAAAGGCGTCTCCATTTTTGGCACTTAGAACACTTCATCAGCTTTGTAAAGATGAAAGTCATCGTTTTCCTTTAGCACTAAAAGTTCTTGAAGAAGATACATATGTGGATAATTCATTTGGTGGGGCTGAATCTGAAAGTGAAGCTAGTAGTAAGATTCGGCAACTCATCGATTTGTTAGCTTGCGGCGGATTTGAACTCCGCAAGTGGGTTAATAACATGTCCTCTCTTTTTGAAAATATTCCATAGTCTAGTCAACAAGTTAAAAAACAAGTTAATTCTTGGTAAAGCTCCTAAAAATATGAGCGATAGCTCACTCGATTCGGAATGACGTCTAGAAAAATGTATCTCGAGGATTTATTAGCACATAAACAATTGCAATTGTTATTAACAAATTAAGATGAACAAAATATGGCATTTTGTTTTTTGTTAATATCTCATAAACTATTGATATTTGAGAAATTTTGAAAAAAGACACTTAAAGATGAGGAAATTTTCAATAAAAATGTCCGAACTTCCGGAACTGTACCTATATTATTTATAATTTTTATTTAATGCCGAAAATAGGGCTCCGCGCGACGCTTTGCCGCTAAAGCGTGTGCACCACATAAAATAATTTTGTTATAGTAACAAATATTAATTCAAAAATTTGAATAAATTTTGGTATCATTCAGATACTTGAACGAAGAAATACAAGTAGGAAAAAATTTTTTAAGTGAATTTTTCTAAAAGTTATACTATTGTTTATTAACTATTTTTTTTCCAATCTCACTTTTCATGAATAACGACATAAAAGTTTGAATGATTGACCTAAAAATTTTTGGCTCCGTGGAGCCTTTGCTACGTATATACTTAACAGGATCATGCGATAAAATTTTCTCAAAGTTTATTATTTTGTTTATAATGATTTTTTTAAGTTAACAAAAAATGAAAATTTCTGGAAATGTTAAAAAAATTTTATTCAACAAATAATATATTATTGCCGTTTCTGTATCCAACAATAGGATCGAATGATTTTCGAAAAAATTTTTAAAAATAATTTGTTAAGATATTGTTTATAAACAAATAGACAATTTCAATATTTTTAGAAAATTTTTTTTTACCATTTCATTGAGTTGGCTAAATAATGATTAAAAAAAATAAAAAAGTTCCATAAAATTTTTTTTTTATTGTTTATAACTAATTTATTTATATTTCGATTGTTTAAATAATTATCGAAGAACTATTTCCTCTTTAAAAATCTTAGTTGGTATTTATTCATAGGTTGACAAAAAAATAAATATTTTCATTGATAATTCCATTATTTATCAAATTAACAATTTGTTATAAACAAATTCTATAAACCGTTATATTTTTTTTCTTAAGCTAAAAAAAATTACAAAAACAGCCATATATATGAAAGTACTAAAAAAAAAATTTCTATTTTCTAAAATACTTTTAAATATTGTACGACTTCGAAGTTGCACCGGTCATTCGATTTGTCAAGTAACAAATTGATATAATTTATCAACTATTAGAGATACGATAATGGACATTCAGTTGGTTTTTATGAAGGATTAATTAAACTTTCAAATCACTTAAAGACCAAGTTTATAACTATTGTTTATCAGCTACTATATCTATTTGTTTATAAAAATTTGAGAATTTTCTCGTATCTTTTGACTTATAACTTGTTAAGTAATAAAAACAAAGCTATGAATCCTTAAACAATTTTGTTCAATGATAAAATATCTACCAATCAAACTGCATATCCTATCCGTATCTCATATAGAAATTGTTTAAGGATTCATAGCTTTGTTTTTATTACTTAACAAGTTATAAGTCATAAAAGATACGAGAAAGACAAGAAATTCTCAAATTTTTATAAACAAATAGATATAGTAGCTGATAAACAATAGTTATAAACTTGGTCTTTTAGTGATTTGAAAGTTTACTTAATCTCTCATAAAAACCAACTGAATGTCTATTATCGTATCTCTAATAGTTAATAAATTATATCAATTTGTTACTTGACAAATCGAATGACCGGTGCAACTTCGAAGTCGTGCAATATTTGAAAGTATTTTAGAAAATAGAAAAAATATTTTTTAGTACTTTCATATATATGGCTGTTTTTGTAATTTTTTTTCAGCTTAAGAAAAAAAATATAACGGTTTATAGAATTTGTTTATAACAAATTGTTAATTTGATAAACAATGGAATTATTGATAAAAAATTTATTTTCTTTGTCAACCTATGAATAAATACCAACTAAGATTTTTAGAGAGAAAATAGTTCTTCGATAATTATTTAAACAATCGAAATATAAAAAAATTAGTTATAAACAATAAACAAAAATTTTATGGAAATTTTTAATTTTTTTAAATCATTATTCAGCAAACTCAATAAAATGGTATAAAAAAATTTTCAAAAAATATTAAAATTGTCTATTTGTTTATAAACAATATCCTAACAAATTATTTAAAAAAATTTTCTCGAGAGTCATTCGATCCTATTGTTGGAAACAGAAACGGCAATAATATATTATTTATTGAATAAAATTTTCAGAAATTTTCATTTTTTGTCACATGATCTCGTATATACACGGAGCCAAGAATTTTTAGGTCAATCATTCAAACTTTTATGTCGTTATTCATGAAAAGTGAGATTGGAAAAAAAAATTGTTAATAAACAATAGTATAACTTTTAGAAAAATTCACTTAAAAATTTTTTTCCAACTTGTATTTCTTCGTTCAAGTATCTGGATGATACCATAATTTATTCAAATTTTTGAATTAATATTTGTTACTATAACAAAATTATTTTATGTGGTGCACTCGCTTTAGCGGCAAAGCGTCATTAGCTCAACGGTCGCGCGAAGCCCTATTTTCCGCATTGAATTAAAATTATAAATAATATAGGTACAGTTCCGGGATTCCGAACTTTTTTATTGACAATTTCCTCATCTTTGAGGATCTTCTTTCAAAATTTCTCAAATATCAATAGTTCATGAGTTATTAACGATAAACCAAATGCCATATTTTGTTCATCTTAATTTGTTAATAACAATTGCAATTGTTTATGTGGTAATAAATTCTCGAGATAAATTTTTCTAGACGTCATTCCGAATCGAATGAGCTATCGCTCATATTTTTAGGAGCTTTACCAAGAATTAACACGTTTTTGAACTTGTTGACTAGACTACCAGATATTTCTCGCCAAATACCTATAAACTTTGATGGAAACACTACAATCAAAATTTTGGGCATGTATTGGAATCCAAATAAAGATACCTTTTCATACAATGTCAATATTATATCGAATAAATGTACTGAACGAAGTATTTTATCAGAATTATCTCGAATTTTCGATCCTCTTGGCTTTTTAACTCCGTTAACATTTTTCGCTAAGCGTCTTATGCAATACCTGCGGACATTTGGTATTTGTTGGGACGAAATTGTACCAGAAGAAGTCGAACAAAAATGGAAGTTATATAAATCAGAATTACATTTGTTGTCTAGTTTAGAAATACCACGTCACATTGCATCTTGCAATCGAGATTCATGGTTTCTGTGATGCTAGTGAACGTGGATATGCAGCTGTTATTTATATGCGTTTCCAAGAGTCCATAAGTCTGTTCAACGTTTTTATTATTTCTGCAAAATCACGAGTATCCCCTCTCAAACGAGTATAAATTCCCCGATTGGAATTATGTGCAGCAGTTTTACTAGCAGATCTCATAACTTTCGTTTTTTCCACTTACAAAAACCACATTCAGATAGAAAAAACTTTTGCCTGGTCCGATTCTAAAGTTTGTTTGGACTGGATCAGATCTCCTCCTTATCGTTGGTCTACATTTGTTGGTAATCGTGTGGCCCACATTCAGGAGCAAGTGAATCCTGCTCATTGGCATCATGTGGCTGGTAAAGAAAACCCAGCTGACATTGCATCGAGAGGTGCTTTGCCTTCAGAGCTTCTCAGTATTTTTTGGATTGATTGGGCCGATACTTGGTGTAAATTAATAAACATATTAAAACAATGGTTAAAAATAACAATTTACACATTTATTATAAGAAATAACGCATGACGCACGTTTCGGTGGAACTTCACCTTCTTCAGATGCTAATAGCAAACTCTATTTTCAGTTTGCTATTAGCATCTGAAGAAGGTGAAGTTCCACCAATCTCATTTATTGCGTGTTGTCGGTAATCAAATTCTCACTTACGAAGAGATTTATACAGTTCTTGTTTTCATAGAATCAATTTTGAATTCTCGACTTCTTTTCGAAATAAAATCTGATCCAAATGACCTAGACGTATTAACACCTGGCCATTTTCTCACCCTAGAACCATTTACAGCTATTCCAGATCCGGACTTGAGTCAGCTTAAATTGAATCGACTTAATCGTTGGCAGCTTCTTCAAAGAATGCAACAACATTTTTGGCAACGCTGGCATAATGAATATCTTCACTCCCTTATGCAACATGGCAAGTGGGATGAACATGGCAAATCTGGAATAACAGTCGGTAGCTTAGTTTTAATTCGCGACAATAATACTCCACCTTTGAAATGGAAATTAGGTCGAATATCAGAAATTCATCTTGGTCAAGACGGTGTATGCCGAGTGGCTACTGTTCGGACAACTGAGGGGTTAATCAAACGTCCAGTTGTAACAGTTCACATTATTGGACAAAATTACTTTGTGAAATTTCAATTTCTTCTCAGAAGAACTTGATGCTTCTTCTTCTAGTTTTCTTTTCACCGGAACCTTAGTTTCTAATAGGGAAGGTTTTCCATTATTTTTCTCCTTAATTTTCTTGTCCCCGACAAAAATTGGTTCTGTTTTTAAAATATGTTGAAAGAATTCCAAATCAACTCCATCCAAGTATTTTATCATGGACTTCAAATGCTCCCTTTTGTCTTTGCGCAATCCAGTATTAAATTCCGTAATAATGGTAATTTGAGGAGAATCTGTCAAAATTATGAGGCAATCTTGTGATTTTTTTTTTAAATTTCAACAAGCTTTAAGTTTCACTGAAGTCATTACGAAAAGTTAGACCCAGTGGTTTATCTTTTGAGTAAATCATTTGTTTTATTTTTGTATATGGAATTTCACTGTACATATAAGTTTGAGCTACTTCCTGATAATTGTGAAAATCTGATAGTGTCGTTTGCATAACAGTAAGTTTTGTCTTAAAATAGTTTGGTATGTGACACAAATATTTAATTAGGCTCAATGGGCTCTTTATTTCCTTAGGACGTAAGTACCTTTCTATGATACTGTGAACTGCATCTATTTCCTGAAGGTTACCGTGCCCAGGTTCGCTGAATTTTTGTTCAATAATTTCCAAATTTTTAGCTTTCTCACTCTGTAGGAAATTTTGAAGTGCCTCACAACTGTCTGACCAAAATATCATTTTTTTAAAATTTTTGTTATCCTCCATTACTCTGGACAAAATTTAAATTAGAGCACTAGCAATGTGATTGCCAGCTCTGCCAGATATATACTTTTCATTGGCTCTTTGGACAAAGGATGAATGTAGACTATAGAGTTATGGATAAATAAAATCTTGTAAGGGATATAGGACGAATGTTTTGTCTGAAGACTAAATTTTATTGGTTGTTTGGATATAGGATATAAGTAGACTTCTCTGTTAATCATAAAATATAAATACTTGCACGGGAGATGGGGCAAATGTTTAATCAAGGATATAGGACTAACGTATGCTACAATTTACTCATAGCAAACGTAGAGCCAAATATTATTTTAATGGATATAGAATCAATAGTAATAAAGTTTATGTTTAAAATTTTGTATATAGAGCATGTGTTGCACTGTAAAATGAATTATTGGATATAGGATTAAAGCAGCTCTCAACATTCTAAATTTTTGGGATATAAGGCATTAATTTATTGAAAATCTCGTTTATCTTTGATAATTCATAGTATATTTTTGGTTATACGAAACAAGTGCATTTTAAGCTTTAAAAATCTGTATTCAACTCAAAACCGCCAAAAATGTCATATAGGGCAAATATATACCCATATGACGAACGGATGAACAAAAGAATACATAAACATACCTCTCATTCAGACAGTGACATGGAGGTTCCTGTTCTGGACAATAACTCTAAATTTCATCTAAGATTCCCATACTTACCCGGCTTGCCACAGGGGATTAATAAATTGTTCAAAGGTTTAGGATGTAGAGGCGCTTTTTATAACCTAAATACCAAAGGCAAAGAATTCTTCCTTAAACTTGAGTTTGAAATACCTAAGGAGTCACAGTCAGAAATAATTTATAAAATA
>JARQZK010004560.1:27500-63799 GCA_030704885.1 Cynegetis impunctata | reverse complement strand
GATTTTCCAAGTCCGCAGAAAGGTTCTGGCCCGACAAGTGGCGTTGACTCACCCTTTCGTGCGAGGGTGTCTGCTTGTTCATTACCCCTCACTCCGGCGTGCCCCGGCACCCAGAGGAGTATCACTTTGTTGTTCCTGCCCAGATCGTTTAGTTTGTCTAGGCATTCACAAACCATCTTTGAGTTGATGTTATAAGAGCTCAACGCTTTGATGGCTGCTTGGCTATCGGAGAGGATCGCAATTTCCTTGTTCCTTGTTCCTATATATATATATATATATATATATATATATATATATATATATATATATATATATATTAAGTTTTTATCAATAAAATAAAAATAAAGAAAAGTTGAGTATTATGTCTCGCACGGATTGATAAACAAATACGCATATGTGAATTCATCTGACATACGCGCCTAGCAATGCTGTCTTAACTGTTGCACATTCTTTGTCCAAGCTATCATCAGGCAAATATCTGGAGTGTGAAATGCAAAAAGGAAGTTGGTTTCAATAAAAGAGAACAAAGAATTTTAAACGAAGTAGTATTTACAATAGCAGAAATATATAATAAAAGCTATGTTTTTCAGAGGACCTCTTTCTACTCTGATGAATATTTTTGTTACATGATGAATAAAACCGAATTGATTTAGTTATGTAGTTCCTCAAAGTATTATTATGTGTATTGAATTATCTTCTAACACCATCTTCTTCTCGAATAAAAGGATGTATTTATAATAAGGAAATATGGAAAAAATTGGTTCGAAAGCAATTTGAAATAATTCTTTTGTCATTCATCCAAATTTAAAAATAGATTAAGTACCTAACTGTGGACCAGAGTTGGGCGTCGACGCGTCGACTTTTATTGTTGACCTCGACACGCCGACAATCCGTCGAATATGTAATAAACGTCGACAATGTCAACAATGTTCATCTTCTGCGCAACTTGAGCGATTATTCTCAAACTGGGGATATATTCACACACCTCTCCGATATAGACTATCATTCGAACATTCGAAAATGTTGGTACACTTATATTTTACTCCTCAGAGTGACATTACTGAAGAAAATTTTGATCCTGATTCAGCGTTCAATTTTCCCAGTGACATGGAAGACTAAGAAACATTTTATTTGCTTAGCTGTGAATATTTATCTCTTTATATTATTAAATGTTTGTTCTAAAGTTAATTAAAATGACATTTTACTTCAATGTAGCTATCTTTTTTGTGCTAACGCAGCTGTCGACATTGTCGACGTTGACGACGTCACTTAGTAAGTCGACGTCAGCACCATAGTTGACGCGTCAACAATTAATTGTCGACATGACATTCTCGACATCGCCCAACCCTGCTGTGGACATCATCAGAAAAATAATAAACAAAACTGGATTACCGCTAAGCTACTTGTTCAATAAACTTAATCAACTTTTACATGAAATTCACATTTCACCTGTTTCTGAATGCTTTTTATTCCCACATTTTGTGAAAACCATGTGGAAGCTGTGTCTATGTAGGTACAATCGTATAATTGAATTTCTAGACTCTTGGCGTATGGAAAGAAATAAGAACAAATCTCTTCATCAAAATTTCATATATTATAATAAACATGAGGATGAAATGCGAAATATTTTATTCAAGTCTAGACGTTCAGCAAATTATGAGTGCTCACTTAATTGGATACAATTTTTCATCTATTCTCTAGACTCTAGGGAAATAGATATGAATTGCATGAATAGCTTTCATTTCAATTCGGTATCAGTCTAGCTGTAAACATAAATATTTATTTATTGAAACATTGTGCGAATGAAACAATTATTCTGATATTTTGGAACTTCATGCGGCTAAAAGTAATCTTAACAGTTTGGACGCCTTACAGAGAAAATCAATCAAACTTGCAATAAGTTTTCCAAACAGTACTACTAATCATACTGTTATGTCTGAATCAGCAGAGATACCATTAGAATTTCATCGAAAAATGATTACAAGAACGAGCATATCAAGAATATTAATACTTAAAATTCATAAGTTGCTTTTAGTTACCTTAACCGAAAAATATTGGATACTCAAAAAATGATCCATTAATGGTGAATTGTTATAATTCACTAATCTTCTATTCAGACAAACTTCATATAAGGGAAATGCATCCTCTGTATTCTTTGGATTATTGGTGTATAAAGAGCTCATTAGAGATTGTCATTCCTGAATATAATGACTTATTACAATCAGTAGAAGTTTACGATTGATCACATAGTATAATTTGTGGTTACCACCAACTATATACGGATTAATCAAAATCATCATTTTCCTCAGAAGGTATAGCCGTAATTGATTCAATTTCAAAAGCCCCTAAAAAGATTACGTTGATCAGCTATTTTTTGTTGTTTTTGGTGAACTATCCTTGAATAATGTCAAAATGAATACTCAATAGGCCTTTTCATCACATAATTTTTTTTGTGAGCATGCGTCAGTTTCCGCCATCTTTTTCGTACTGTTTTTAGTAAACAAGCATGTTAAAATACCTGTGCTCAGAAAATTTGAATCAACAACTATTAAATACATGAAATAAATTGCAGTAAAGTAACAGAAAAATAAAACAAGAAGTGTGTTAATTACAAAATAAATTTTTCAAGTCACCTATAGTGATGTTATCCATACGAAAAGAAACAACAAAACGGTGTAGTTATGAAGTATGTGAGAGTGATACACGGTATAAGGCATTCAATCAAAGCCAATACTTATTACTTCATAAGTTTTCCAAAACCTTGCCTACAATATCACAAAAAATATATCAAATCATCAGGCAAAATACATATCAAAACATGTTCAAAATGTGATATATGGGTGAAAAAATGTGGTCGAAGTGACAGAGGTTTTCGAACGATTGATGTTGTTACTAAAGATACTTATATCTGTTCACTACATTTTCATGGAAAAAGTCCAACTGAAGAAAATCCCAATCTTCTGAGCTATCAAGAATTTCAACAAATTGATTGATCAATTAAGGTATTGTTATTCAATGAGTAAGATGTTTATAGTTATAACATCTATCTTGTTTGTAGGTCCTGAAAGCAAGAACCAGTTTATTAAACAAATAGAAAAGAGTTGATATGGAAGAAACAAATGGATCTCTACCAACAAAAATAAAGGACACTGTCATTACTAAGCAGGTAAAGTTTAAATGTAAAAGTCTATAGATTAAAATCAAAATTCTTTTCTATTATTATAGACATCAACGGTTCATGAAGAGGTTCACAGTATTGTTGATAAAAATTTGTGTTTCAATTCACAATTTCCAGATAATTATTTATCTTCGGAGATGGCTGTACTTGGAAGAAGTGAAATCAGTGAAGAAACCATCAAAACTACTGGAAGCAGAGAAAGTCAAACCGATTTCGTGAAAATATGTAATAAAATTATTCAGGTTAATCAACCGAAAAGTTCAGCCATGGAAAAATGTCTGAATTCTATAGCTTTACAAGATTTTTGAGTCCAGCTTGTGAAGACTTATAGTATTGGGTATTCAAAAATCTAAACAATCAATGCAATAGTTAATTTTGGTATCATTGAGATTGCGCATGGGATATTTGATTGAAGATTTGGCTTACAATACTCCGAATGGCTGAGTTAGTTTTGTATCTGATGCTTATGAAGGATCAATATCGGATCCTGAAATATTTAAACGATCGAAACATGCAGACTTTTTGCAACCTGGAGAAGTAGTACTTGACTTCTTCAAACAGTTTTATCATTGAATATGCATACCATGATGTCACAAATTATATTTGTTCATGCATGTGTGGTTAACTTTCAAAATCCTGTAGTCTTTGACTGATAAATACAAAAGAACGTAATAATTGTGTAAATTGAAAAACGAGACAAATAGTTAATAGAAATTATCAAACATTTTCTCTACCATAGGTATATAAAAGTTCCATTGAACTTATAAAGATTTGTATATATAAATAAATGACAATAAAGTCATTTATTAACTCTATTAATGCACTTATACATATATCAACTTTGATAATTTTTTTGTTGTTTTTGTATTGAAAATAAAAGCTTACAATTATCATCTATTTTTATTTTTTTGTTCTAGAAATTTTAATTGTTTTTTGAAGCATTTAATGCATAATTTGCTGGTACAGGGTAAGCTATCTTTTTCACTGGCATCCAAATATTTAAGCTTAGATGTGCTATAATTTTCATTTGAGTGTTGATTATTGTTCACATTTTCAATATCACTTTCATCATCATCATGATTTATACACGATGTTACTAAATAATGATGAATACATCCCTAATTAGAGTTTTTTGGCACATCATTTGAAGGAAATGGTTACCAAACTTGCGGATAATTAATGGCTTGAGATGTTATGGTTCACATTTCTTTTCTTCAAAACGCCCAGCCATTTTCCTCTGTCAGCAGCAGGGTCAACAGGTACTTCATTTCGTATAGAATTCTTAACCCTGACAAAATTAATTTGTTAGTATAATATTTGAATTAATATAATATTTTTCTCGTTGCTAACCTTTCAACCAGTTCACTTTTTTGCCTTTTTGAGAACGTCCGTGGCACTTAAGCCACCTTTTTAATTGATCACAATGATATGTTTCAACCGAATTGTGAAAAAGTACAGTACCATCAATAATTCATTTCAATGATCGATAGATTTTCGGAGATAATATAGCTAGCCCAGCCATTATGGTACAAAACAGTACGAAACTTTTAAATTCCCGCTCTTTCAACATGGCGGCTGCGCATGCGCTTGTCATATGATGAAAAGGTCTATTTACAGTAATCCATAGAAACATTTTGAATATATTGGTAATATTTCTGTGGGTAGAAGCACATGCCGGATTTCAATGAAATTGTTGATGGCTAAGCAAAGTCTGCAGTGAACTAAAATGTAAATGATTCATACAAATGGAATAGTTAGATTTATGTAATGCCTTAAAAAAAGTATTAAACGATTAGCAGAAAAAATACTCAGAAAGTTCTAAAGGTACACTTTATTTCAGTGATCAGCCTACTCCATTAAATAGAAAATGGTTTAAAAATATGGATTATGGTAAAGATTTTATTCGCACTATTTGTCGTTTGAGGAGTGGTCACATAAATTGCCTTAAATATTCGAATGAAGATGTTCAGCAAGATTACCTTTGTCAATGTGGAGAAGTAGGCACTCTGGAATATATTAATTATATTAAAGTTGTAGTAATTTCAGACGTCTTAAATCTTTAGGTTTGAAATTTTCGTCTCGTAGAATTTCCTATGTCTAACCATACCTATGTCTCAATTCAATCCTTTTATACCGAGGCTTAATAAGTGTTTGTGTAAGAAGAAAAACTAAATTAAAAATTGAGCTGAAAAAAATTACAGCCAGATATAAAAGAAAATGTTGAGTTTGAAATATCAAATCTGGTATTATTAAGTTGGCAATTAGCTTAGTAATTATCACGTCAACGATTAAAGAGAACTAAATTTATTTGACAATTCCAACGGCATTGTATGAATTTGAGTATCGACATGACTTCATTTCGACCTTGACAGTTGGGTTTTTCCAGATTTCAGCAAATTGTGGAAAATAAATATATTCCATTTCTTATAATATAAAGCTCTACTGAATGAATATCTATAATTAACTCATACAATATGATGTATTTGCTGAAATATCCATTTAAAAAATGTGAACTTATTTCTATCATATACACGAATATCTAATTCAGTCGGAATATTTGGGATACATATATTCAAGAAAAAAAATTATGTATATTATAAATCCATTTTACTGTGATTCTGAATATCAACTAATATTAAAGTGTGATCGTCTGATACTGGTGGCCAAACAAATAACATTAAACTTGCATCTCACTGATATCATCTAGCAGTAATATTTCAAAACTGACTAATCCTTTCATAAAGCTTGCTCAGTTACAAAAAGTTATAATGAATTGATCTTAGATGTCCGAATAACAAACAACACCTAACAAGACTGTGAAATCGGGACTGATTTAATAAGTAATATTTTATGCTCTGGCTCACAAAGAAATGCTACTAACCACGAAAGATGGTCACATAAAACATCAACTTCACATGATTTAGACCTATTAAATAAGCGATAAGCTTTAAAGTGGAACTAAATGTATTGCATTGCTGTCATTCATTTATTGAATTGCTTGAGTGACTGTTATCTGTGAGTTGAGGCCGCCGTATTAATACCAAAAAAAAACTAAATTCACAGTGAAAGAACTTATCGATATTACTTGAAGAACAATAGTTTCACCATTCACTCAATCATGAAGATAGAACTAAAATATCTCTCGAGTGAAGTTATGAAAACAATTTTTATTTCATTAAATAGGCGTCTGCTAATGTAGATTCAATCTGATTCAATCAAATAATCGGATATATATATATATATATATATATATATTTGGTAGCCTTCAAGTTTTATGGAAAACGCTCGAACATGTCAATTTAGTTTTTCGGTTTCCTACATTTTGATGAAATGATTTTGTTTTTTTTTGACATCTGTCAAAAATATGACGTCATCGACATTTTACTCAAATGACAGTATATAGCATGCGATACATTATTTGAAAGCTCTTGCTTCACTTAGTATGTTCCTAGATTTTTATGCGATTCAATTATAGCTCCGTTTCAGAATAGCGGCAGTCCAAAACTTCTATTGCAATGCCAATGAGATATCGATTTCGTTTTTCACCATGGAATTAAAAAACAAGCTCAGGCCTAGAAACTTAATTTAAGGACAGGAATTGAATGATAAACCCTTAGTTCTGTCTGAGTATGATGATTTATTGTTTTTTTCTAATAAATCGAGAAAGAGTTACTCTTTTACTGGGGGTCAATTAAAAATAATTTTCACAATTGGACCGCCGCCATTTTGGAACGGAGCTACAGAATCGCATAAAAATCTAAGAACGTACTGAAGCAAGAGCTTTCAAATGATGTATCGCATGCTATATACTATCATTTGAGAAAAATGTCGATGACGTCATATTTTTGACAGATGTGAATAAATGAACAAAATAATTTGTTCAAAATGTAGGACACCGAAAAACCCAATTGACATGTTCGAGCGTTTTCCATAAAACCTGAAGGCTATACCAAATTATTAGGGTAAGTCCATACTTTTTTTCCACTATCTATATATATATATATATATATATATAATATATATATATATATAAATATATATATATATATATATATATATATATATATATATTGTTACGTGTCGTATCATTCATTCAATTCAATAAGAAGAATATTCATTATCAAAAACATTTATCAGAAAGCACTCCTGTAACATTCGATGCTTGACTGCCTGAAGAACCGTGCATTCAAAAGAAGCATCATAATAAAAAATCATACAACATGCCCATAAATTATAAAGGTATGACAATTCCTCCCAAATTTCCCTAAAAATATGAATTTTTACATACATTTGGTAACCAAAGTTACGAAATCAATTTTTGATATGAATGTTCAACATTATTTACATACATATACTTATTTAACATACAGTGTGGAACAGCCAAATGGAATAAATTCGATAACGAATAAATCAGAGCGTGTTGGGAAAAACGCTTGGACACGTCGATTTGTATTTTCAGATGCGCATTTTTCTCAAAGAAAAATAATTATATAGGGTGTGTCATGTGACAGTGGCCGATACCAACTTTCTTATTTTAAATACAACCCCCTGTATGTTATTAGTTTTTTGAGTTCTTCAGAAAATTCTAGACATAATTCATGTACAATAATCCATACCTATCGTCAACTGTTTCGGAAATATTAAGTGTTTTCAGATGTATTACGAACGTTAGAAGACATTTCTATACCAGATTAGCATGTTGCCAAGACGTTCGCGGCGAACATTTTGAACATTTCTTACATTGAAATTAATGTTTTTTTGTTTTTTTACATTATTTGTGAAATAAAATAATTTTCTTTTTTTAATGTTAATTTTTGTAATACATCTGAAAATACTTAATATTTCCGAAACAGTGGAAGATGGGTTTGGGACATTGTACATGAATTATGTCTAGAGTTTTCTGAAGAATCCAAAAAAATAATAATATACAGGGGGTCGTATTTAAAATAAGAAAGTTGGTATCGGCCACTGTCACATGACACCCCCTATATAATTTTTTTTTTTTTGAAAAAAATGCGCATCTTAAAATACAAATCGACGTGTCCAAGCGTTTTTCCCAACATGCTCTGATTTATTCGTTATCGAATTTATTCCATTTGGCTCTTCCACACTGTATAGTATAAATTTCAATTACTAGGAAATTTTCTCAACTAAATTCTAACTTTTCTAATGTGATTCTACAATGTCATTTCTCATTCAAGTATCAAATTCCAAGTATGTTTGGTTTAAAATTTGACTCATCTATAATTACTTATACTGTTATATTTATAAAATATAGATTACTACATAATTTTTGCTTTATTGAAAATAATTATTTAATCCGTGAGGATCGTCTCAGCGGATCCTTATTCCATGAAGGTGTAATGCTATTATCAGTGAATATAAATAAAAATAAGTCGATAAGTGATTACAATTTTGCCTACTTTATCTTTAAAAGTTGCCACAAAATTTTCTGCAGCACCATTTGTTGCTTGTTGTTTAGGAGGTGAGACTGTATGATCAATGTTAAAAATTTCCAAAAACTTGACTTATGAAATGTGTACTTACCCCTGTATGCCCCAACGTGATTACATCATCCGAATCTCACAAAACATCTACTAGTTTTTCAGCTTTCGTTGCATTTCAAAATAATGAATTTCCGGCCACTTAATATAAGTGTCTATTACAATTGAAATCATTATTTCAAACCAAGGTCCCAATAAATCAACATAAATACGAGGCCATGCTCTGTTTAGATAGGTAGGTATAGTACAGGAAATGAAGCTCAAAAAATGACAAAACCTCGCAATTTTTTCATCCAGCATCGATTTGGATGAAAATTTGGAAATAGGCTCATTTAACCCTCTAGTTCATTTTCTACATCGTGCCGTTGTACGCTTTTTGTTTTTTAAGGGTGAAAACTACCCCTAATTGTAAAAAATTGAAAAATAACATTGTAAACCTTAAGATGGGTAAAATTTGGTTCGGATTAATTGAATAATGATTGTTTGATGCTTTGGAATACAATTTCTTATGTTTCAACCCTTAAGAATCCATCCTTGTTAGAACTTGATGAAACAAATTATTTATCCTAAAAAAATGATTTCGTCGATAAGCATGAAAATTCGGGATAAGGCTTCTTTTAGGAGTGAAAACTCCCCTTATTGTCAAAAATTATCAAATAACATTGCAAAACCTTAATATGGGTGAAAGTTTGTTTGAATTGGTAAAGTAATGATTGTTTTATGCTTTAATCATTTTTTTAGGATAAATAATTTTTTTTATAACAAGTTTTAACAAGGGAGGATTTTTAAGGGTTGAAATATTAGAAAATAGTATTCTAAAGCATAAAACAATCATTATTCAACTAATCCAAATGAAATTTTACCCATCTTGAGGTTTACAACGTTATTTTATGATTTTTTACAATAAAGGGTAGTTTTCACCCTTAAAAAATGAACAGTGCCCATGAGCATGATATAAAATTCAAAGTAGAAGATGAGACGAGCCTAAATTTGGTGAAAGTCGATGCAAGATGATATAATTATTCAAGATAAATACTTTTTTTTCACATTGAGCTCCAACAAGAGATATAAGCATAGAACGATCCATATTTAGCTAATCCAAACCAAATTTTACCCATATTGAGGTTTAAAATGTTATTTAATAATTTTCTCAATTGGGAGTAGTTTTCACCCTTAAAAAACAAAAATCGTACAGCGGCATGATGTAGAAAATACAGGGTGAAATGAGCTAAATTCCAAATTTTTATTCAAATCGATGCTGGACGAAAAAATTGCGAGGTTTCGTCATTTTTTGAGCTTAATTTCCTGTCACTCCGAATACTGCTATGCGAATGTTTCGAAAAAATTTGATTGGTTTTTCATAGCTCCTTCATTTTTTCAGAAACGATTTTGTAGGGCTCCTCAAGAGTTATATGACTATGTGAATCAAAATTTTTAAGATCCCTTAGTTTTTAAATGGGGTGAGTTTAAAGGGCTCGAATAAGGTGGTGTTCGCTTGTTGTAGAGATTTTAAACTGCTATATATCACCCAATATTCACTGTACAGTTAGTAGTTGGGTCGTTCTCACTGATTTTTTCGTAGAAAAAAGTATGTACCGACCTTATTTTGATCATAAGTCGCTTAATTTTTATGCTAGAACCTTTTTTTTTCGTTTGAAAGGTCTAATTAAATACTTTGAAGAAGATTAAGATAGTTTTCCTCAAGAAATGCAAAATTTTCCTGTTATTTGACTTTGACTCTTTCAAATTATGCATTTGGCTAAAAAAAGTTAAACATTAACATGCCGTATCTCGGTTCCTATTGGTCGTAGGAAAATAATAAAACAAAGATTTGGTTTTTCTTTAAAGCTACAATTTTGCTGTCCAAAGTTTCTTCGATTAATTGGATATTCTTCGAGCTATTCGCAAAAAAACTTTTAAAAATATCGATTTTTTCGTCGAAAAGCTGTTACTTTCAACCGCGAATAACTCAAAAATATCAGTTTCACAAAGAAAAGGTAACAAACATTTTTTTCTCAGAATTACTTTTCCCATCGATTACTACAGTTCAAATGTAGTAAATTGCCACCCCCGAGATGGGGTGACAACCACCCCCAAGGTTTTAGCGTACACCGGCATGATGTTGAAAATGATCCTTGCGCTATTCCCTACCTTCTGTGAAAATTTCTTGTAATTCCATGCAGGACGAAAAAATTGCGAGCCAAAATCCTTCATTTCCTGTACTAATAAGGCCATTCTACATTTCAATTTTCTGCGGTTTTTTCCTATAAGATACACAAATTTTGCAGATTTTACTCTATTTTGAATCAAAATTTGGCCACAATAAACAATATCGGGCTAATTGTTTCATTTTACAAATACCGAAATGGGACGAATGCAGTCCTTTCAAAATTTCATGTTGAAGAGACTTTGGAATTATTATCCAGACTCCCCAAAATAATCAACCTTGATCTAAAGTAAGTTGGATTCTCGAAATCAGATAACTCTTTACAATAAGATGGCCAGTTATTGGAAACAGATTGAACAATAATAATTAATTTTTCATCTTTCCTTGTCTCTTGCATAACACGTTTAAAATTCACAGAAGACATACCCGCTGCTATGCAATTAGTGACAGAAAATTCTAAATCAAAAACCTGAATTTGATCATCGATTGGTAATTTCGATAAAGCATCACCATTTCCATTTGCCGATGTTCTGATAATTTCAATTTTAACACGCTCTTATATAGCTTGATATGTTTGTATGTATGTATTTATGCATCCATGTAACGGAATCTTTGAACTTGATTTTCACCACTTTCAAAACGTTGGATTGATTTGAAACTTTGCAAACTTTTCAAGATTCGATGACAATGCAATAATTTAAGTTGTTTGTCCCATTTTCCTGATCAGGACCTTCATGATTAGCGATCCGATACCCGGTAGTGTATTTGGGCCAAGTAGGTAAGCAGAAAAAGTCGATTATTCGTATAACCGAACTTGAAAGTGAAAAATAAATAATACGTTTTAATAGCAAACTGGAAAGAAGAGATTAATTTTCAATAAATTTGAATTAGAAGGATTGTAATTAAAAAAAACTTCTTTTATTGAATAAAGCGTTGGGTGCTTTTTAATATATTTTAATGATGATTCTATCTCGACCAACATCTGTCATTAAAATATTATAACGATTGACTCCAAGTACCCCACACTTTTGTAAAAGAAATTGTCTGTTCATTAAACTGTTCGTAATTTATATTTATTCTCTTTTCTATTAGAGCTTGTTTTTTTAGTTTTTTCAAATGATAATTCATTATATTCAAAAGCAGACAAGAAATGAGTCCATCGTTGCAAACGATTTGAATCATATTATCTCCGATTTTATTAGAAACGACATAAATTTTAATGGCTTTTCCAGGTGGAATTATTTTTAATGCGAATGCAATAGGACGTTCTGAACCATCCGAATGCCTATGAGTCAAAACCACAAAAAGTCCTCGATCTGAAGCTTCACATGCTAAAACTAATTTTTTGTTAGGTTTATATAACATTGAATATTTGGAAGATCTTACCTTATTTTTGATCCAGTTTTTGAGAGTTTATTTTCAATTCGGCATCCGCCAATCTTCTTAATATTTGCATCACAATTGTTAAATGTTCTTCATCAGTTCTAGCAGTACAGTATATGTATATATAATATATATATATATATTTATATATATATATATATATATATATATATATATATATATATATATAATATATATTATATATTATATAGTCCCTGATTAAACTTTAACAAATGGAATGCCTTCAAGTATATCACACAGAATTTCGGAATGTAAAAACAACTCATGATAAAAACTTCTGAAGGTAATTTTGATTTTATAGCTTGTAAAAGGAGCTTATGTTTATATGTCTAATTATACTGTATTATTCAGGCGAGGAGTCTTCTCCCTTCATTTCTTGTTGTTTTCTATCTAACTTTCGCTGCCCTGAAGAAGAAGTTTCGAAAGATAATGGAGGCTATGAATAAAGAGTGAAACGTCAATCGTATGTCAATGATCGATATATAATATCTGCTATATATATATATATATATATATATATATATATATATATATATATATTGTTATATAATATATATATATATAATATATATATATATATATATATATTATAATATAATATATATATATATATTATATATATATATATATATATATATATATATGTATAATAATATTATATATATATATAGGTACATATATATATATATATATATATATATATATATATATATATATATAATATATATATATATATATATATATATATATATACAGCAGATATTATATATCGATCATTGACATACAATTGACGTTTCACTCTTTATTCATAGCCTCCATTATCTTTCGAAACTTCTTCGTCAGGGCAGCGAAAGTTAGATAGAAAACAACAAGAAATGAAGGGAGAAGACTCCTCGCCTGAATAATACAGTATAATTAGACATATGAACATAAGCTCATTTTACAAGCTATAAAATCAAAATTACCTTCAGAAGTTTTTATCATGAGTTGTTTTTACATTCCGAAATTCTGTGTGATATACTGGAAGGCATTCCATTTGTTAAAGTTTATATAGATAAAATATTCTGTACTGCTAGAACTGATGAAGAACATTTAACAATTGTGATTAAGAATTTATTAAGAAGATTGGCGGATGCCGAATTAAAAATAAACTCTCAAAAAATGGATCAAAAATAAGGTAAGATCTTCCAAACTTTCAATGTTATATAAACCTTAAAGCCATTAACATTTATGTCGTTTCTAATAAAATCGGAGGTAATATGATTCAAATCGTTTGCAACGATGGACTCATTTCTTGTCTGCTTTTAAATATAATGAATTATCATTTGAAAAAACTAAAAAAACAAGCTTTAATAGAAAAGAGAATAAATTTAAATTAAGAATAGTTTAATGAAGAGAAAATTTCTTTTACAAAAGTGTGGGGTACTTGGAGTCAATCGTTATAATATTTTAATGACAGATGTTGGTAAAGATAGAATCATCATTAAAATATATTAAAAAGCACACAACGCTTTATTCAATAAAAGAATTTTTTGTTAATTACAATACTTCTAATTCAAATTTATTGAAAATTAATCTCTTCTTTCTAGTTTGCTATTAAAACGTGTTTTCAGTTATTTCTAAACTATTATTTATTTTTCACTTTTAAGTTCGGTTATACGAATAATCGGCTTTTTGGCTCGCAATTTTTTCGTCCTGCATGGAATTACAAGAAATTTTCACAGAAGGTAGGGAATAGCCCAAGGATCATTTTCTACATCATGCCGGTGTACGCTAAAACCTTGGGGGTGGTTGCCACCCCATCTCGGGGGTGGAAATTTACTACATTTGAACTGTAGTAATCGATAGGAAAAGTAATTCTGAGAAAAAAATGTTTGTTACCTTTTCTTCGTAAAACTGATATTTTTTGAGTTATTCGCGGTTGAAAGTAACAGCTTTTCGACGAAAAAATCGATGTTTTTAAAAGTTTTTTTGCGAATAGCTCGAAGAATATGCATTTAATCAAAGAAACTTTGGACAACAAAATTTTAGCTTTAAAGAAAAACCAAATCTTTGTTTTATTATTTTCCTACGACCAATAGAAACCGAGATACGGCATGTTAATGTTTAACTTTTTTTAGCCAAATGCATAATTTGAAAGAGTCGAAGTCAAATAACAGGAAAATTTTGCATTGCTCGAGGAAAACTATCTTTATCTTCTTCAAAGTATGTAATTAGACCTTTCAAATGAAAAAAAAGGTTCTAGCATAAAAATTAAGCGACTTATGATCAAAATAAGGTTGGTACCTACTTTTTTCTACGAAATAATCAGTGAGAACGACCCAACTACTAACTGTACAGTGAATATTGGGTGAGATATAGCAGTTTAAAATCTCTATTAACGAGCGAACACCACCTTATTCGAGCCCTTCAAACTCACCCCATATAAAAACTAAGGGATCTTAAAAAATTTGATTCACATAGTCTTATAGCACTTGAGGAGCCCTACAAAATCGTTTCTGAAAAAATGAAGGAGCTATGTTTAAAAAACCAATCAAATTTTTTCGAAACATTCGCATAGCGGTATTCGGAGTGACAGGAAATGAAGCTCAAAAAATGACGAAACCTCGCAATTTTTTCGTCCAGCATCGATTTGAATAAAAATTTGGAATTTAGCTCATTTCACCCTGTATTTTCTACATCATGCCGCTATACGATTTTTGTTTTTTAAGGGTGAAAACTACTCCCAATTGAGAAAATTATTAAATAACATTTTAAACCTCAAAATGGGTAAAATTTGGTTTGGATTAGCTAAATATGGATCGTTCTATGCTTATATCTCTTGTTGGAGCTCAATGTGAAAAAAAAGTATTTATCTTGAATAATTATATCATCTTGCATCGACTTTCACCAAATTTAGGCTCGTCTCATCTTCTACTTTGAATTTTATATCATGCTCATGGGCACTGTTCATTTTTTAAGGGTGAAAACTACCCGTTATTGTAAAAAATCATAAAATAACGTTGTAAACCTCAAGATGGGTAAAATTTCAATTGGATTAGTTGAATAATGATTGTTTTATGCTTTGGAATACTATTTTCTAATGTTTCAACCCTTAAAAATTCTCCCTTGTTAAAACTTGTTATAAAAAAAATTATTCATCCTAAAAAAATGATTAATGATCCTAAAGCATAAAACAATCATTACTTTACCAATTCAAACAAACTTTCACCCATATTAAGGTTTTTGCAATGTTATTTGATAATTTTTGACAATAAGGGGAGTTTTCACTCCTAAAAGAAGCCTTATTCCGAATTTTTATGCTTATCGACGAAATCATTTTTTTAGGATAAATAATTTTTTTCATCAAGTTCTGACAAGGATGGATTCTTAAGGGTTTAAACATAAGAAATTGTATTCGAAAGCATCAAACAATCATTATTCAACTAGTCCGAACCAAATTTTACCCATCTTAAGATTTACAATGTTATTTTTCAATTTTTTACAATTAGGGGTAGTTTTCACCCTTAAAAAACAAAAGTCCTCGATCTGAAGCTTTACATGCTAAAACTAATTTTTTATAAGGTTTATATAACATTGAAACTTTGGAAGATCTCACCTTACTTTTGATCCAGTTTTTGAGAGTTTATTTTTAATTCGGCATCTTCCAATCTTCTTAATATTTGCAACACAATTGTTAAATGTTCTTCATCAGTTCTAGCAGTACAGTATATGTTATCTATATAAACTTTAACAAATGGAATGCCTTCAAGTATATCACACAGAATTTCGGAATGTACCTAAAGACAACTCATGATAAAAACTTCTGAAGGTAATTTTGATTTTATAGCTTGTAAAAGGAGCTTATGTTTATATGTCTAATTATACTGTATTATTCAGGCGAGGAGTCTTCTCCCTTCATTTCTTGTTGTTTTCTATCTAACATTCGCTGCCCTGAAGAAAAAGTTTCGAAAGATAATGGAGGCTATGAATAAAGAGTGAAACGTCAATTATATGTCAATGATCGATATATAATATCTGCTATATATATATATATATATATATATATATATATATATATATATATATATATATATATATATTTATATTGAAATATAAAGATTTATGTTGTTTTCAATCAATTTAAATGTGCTTGAGTTATGAAAGTATTAATTAGTTGATAACGAATAATAGAATAATATTTTTTCCTCGAAGATACTTGAATCAATGATTCTAAGAAATGGAAATCATGCAATGCGTTTTTGACGTCAAAACCAGTAATAGTTATTTAATAAGCTAGTTTATTAATGACAGCGATTAATGGTTGAGATATTTTAACGCGTGAGCGCAGCGAGCGTGTTAATAGTTGGAGACCATTAATCGCTACATTAATAAACGAGTTTATTACAAGATTTTTCCGTCGACCTCATCATGAATAGGGTATAAATTCTTGATTGAAATAAATTTTTATTTTGCATGACAGATACACTTGACACAATATAAATTTCTATGTTCATGTCGATATATTTATATTTATGCTCCCGATGGAACAATTTGAGAAATTCATAGATGGAATATTAGACATGTGACATTCTGAATAGTTAACATTACCTACAATATCCGATAAGGAATATGTGGAACTGGTGGAAGCTGAAGTGTTATTTACTTTCGAACGATTATTGCATAAAATTTTTTCCGCAGTTTCTACTTTATTTTGTATAGAGTTAAATTTTTCGATTTGAATTATGAATTCCTTTTCTCTGTGGAATAACAGTACAGACACAGAATAATTCAACTATTCCGTGCTGAATACTTCTGTGTTTGGTTGCCCCTGACAATCATACATTAAAATAGGAGAAATTGCACATATAATGGGTCATTAATGATCAATTTCGTGTACGTTAAAGTAAGCTTTTATTTAGAGGTCGATGGAAAAATAAATTAATTGAACATATTGAGATTCCATTTTTCAATAGTCAAATACCAAGCAAATTATGTGGAGTATTTCATTTTATATTTAAATAGTCAAGTAGGAGTCTGTACAAGAAGAGATGATTCAATTTAAAAGGTAATGTTGAAAAAAAATCAAGATCATTATGTTATATTCTTCCGTAGTTTGTTATTTGATCACATCGGTTTAAAATATCTAATGTTTACCGATTCGAATTGTACTCCTATCAAGGGTTCAGTTCACCCTAATAGTCAAATTTACATATTGACATATCAATCCTTTCAGAGAGTATAAAGAAGGCGGTGGCGTCGTTATTGAAACGCAATTAAGGCAAACAAAAGAAGAGCGGCGCGACGCGTCACGTGTGTGAGCTACGCAATGTGCAACCAACTGTTAACCAACAAACAGTGGCATCGACGGTGACGCTGCGTGACGTATTATTGCGTGAATAACCTTCATTAAAGAAAAGGCGGATTTTAGAGTCAATATTGGCGTACGCTCAGAACGTACGCGCGTCAGATATGATCGGTCCAGATTGGAGCTTGACATGAGACGACAGTTAGCAAATACTGACGTTTAGTTAGAACGTGGAAAGAGTACTTCAAAGAATGGTGATTTTCTGGCCAAACAAGCTTGTTTATTGTGATTTTCTTCATATATTTCTGCGATAATTATTGCGAATGTGTGATGGAGTAGAAAGTGACAGTCGAAACTCACTTGAAAGATTTCGCATTATAATATACTTACTAAGAAATTAAAACATAGAGGATTTTAATATCATAGAACTAATAATACGTTCTTTGATTTCAATTTATTATAAGTTATATCAAGGTTGCAATGACCAAGATGTTATAAATTATTAGAATAATTATAAAAATGATTTGATTTAATGAAAAAGAATTAGAGAATGTGGAATTGAGTGAAATCTTCACCTTGTCACATACTGTCGCATAATAAACATTTACGAAAGAGTCGCAGACATAATCAGTATATTTTTAGTCTACACAGTTGCTCATTTCGTAGATAATACATACTTGATAGCATAAAACGAAAAGAGACTCGGTACAAGGCGGCAAGTGAATTAGAGAGGAATTTATTAAGTATGTGCTGGAAACAGTAGCAAAGTGGTCTCATTTGTTTGGCATCCAAAGAAATGATAGCCATTCTATGGGCGACGTGTTCGATCGTGGGGTGTCCCATTAAAGAAGAACAACCTCGTTCCGAGATAACCGCCAAGTATCAATCTTCGGCAACGGCATCATTTGCATCGTTCTCGGAATCTTCGAGTGACTTGAACCGTGTATTTATTTTATGATTTTTTTTACTAAAGTCTGAAAAAAAGCGAACGAACAGACGATATCAATTACGTGCACCTATACTACGATACCAAATAGTAAAGATGGGCATACAGATGAAAAAATCGATTACTTATTCATTATACGAGGCGAAACCAGTTACACAATTGTCCAAATATATCATATAACATTCTTAACTATTAAACATATTACAGGATTGGTATTGGGTTAAATATCTGTATTTCAAATATCTCGAGAAATAATAATTGTTACTAATAATTGTCAAATGAATATTATTTTCGCATACTTTGAACAAGGTTTGTAAAAACTGCTAGTCGAAAAGCATTGATTAGCTTTATTTATGAAGCAAATAATTTAATGTATAACAAACGGAGATTTCTTTATTTGATTGTTGGTCTATTCGATTACAATAAAACTTTTTGATAATTATTAGCAAGAACAGGCTTAGTGAATCTCAAAAAAAACTCGATTTTATTGAAAAGTTGACGTTTCGCCACGACATTCGTGGCTTTCTCAAAACTTTTCAATAAAATCGAGTTTTTTTGAGATTCACAAAGCCTGTTATTGTTAATAATTATCAAAAAGTTAAAAATAGTTCGCAGGCAACAACAATTCAAATATATATATTTATATATATATATATATATATATATATATATATATATATATATATATATATATATATATATATATATATATATATATATTAAATTTACAATTCATAAGTAAGCGATAGCCCTCTTTCGAATGGCACTCAAAAATTTTTGAGCATTCTCAATTGACTCAAATATCTTAAAATAGAGTAGGGGCCAAGTGGAGTCCCAATCGTAAACTTACTCTGAAATGCAAACAACTGTGAAGTTGAATGCCAATAATATTAAGATTTGTTCAAGTTATAACTAAAAACGTTAAGCATTAAATATCATTGTTAATCTGGTCTTTTTAATTCGAATAGAAAAAAAATCTAACGTGGTAGACTTACTACATCACCACTCTGAATATATATATAGATATATATATATCTAAATATATATATATATATATATATATATATATATATATATATATATATATATATATATATATATATATATATACTATATATATTTATTTATAGGTATATTATAATAATGAAAAGAATAGATTTCATGAATAAATTGCTAACGTTTTGTTACAAAATGAGTCTTCCAACATTTGTCATTAATTTTCGAATATTGAAAATAAGTAACATGAATGAACATGAATATTGTTCCCAAATCTTCACGTAATTCAATCGATGGAAATAGAATATTGTCGAATATCAAATTTTCAACACTTTCATTAACTAAAAATAGTGTGCCTTACTTGTGGTGTTTGTTCTTTTGTAAAATGCATAATTTGAGTTTTGTACTTCGTTGTCGGAGTTATTGAAATTCTAATAATTCAGCAATTTCTTGAACAGGTTATTATTTCAGGTAGATATTTCTAGATTTCAGTTGGTCTTAATGATTTTAGTAAAGGTATAAGTGGGGTATTTTATCGCAACAAAGATAGAAGTGAGTACTGAATGTCTTTTGAATGTAATAAAATATAATATAATTCAAGACTAATTAGATATAACTTTTATCCTACGGTCCTCTTAACTCTCCGAGCCTTTATCCATGTTTTGCGATGAATATCAACACAGTTTATCACTTTCAGGCCTAAGATTTGGACTTGAAAATGTTACAGACATCGAACGAAAGCTCTCCTTTATTTCCAACATTGTTTGATGAATGTTTACAAATCTACTCTCCGAAAAAAACGTAAAATAACATAAGAATCAAGTGAACGAGAGGTTTCTAATATACCTACATGTAGTAACTGCTTGAAAGTTTTGAGGTAGTAACAAATTTCATTTTGCATTGTGTGTTGCCGGTATTCCTAATACGTGCGTAATCTGTGCAATCTTAAATAGGGCACTGAATGAGGGAGGAGCATATACAGAGACATAAATAAATCCCAAACAATAGCAGCTAAAAATATATTGTGCACTAAATACAAAACGCTACATCACTACCGGCAACTCCCAAACTATAAATCATAGGAACCCCATCCCCAAAGCCAACGATGACAACTGCACTTTTTACGCACAATGACATTTGTATATTGCAGACGAGTTGACTAAATCGCTGATAATAATACCAGTAGCCCTCTCACGCCTGCTAATGATGGCGCCACGTGACCTAGCGTAGTCAAATTGTTTCCGATTCACAGAATCGGTGGAAGTGCCTGAAAGAATGGACCATAGAATAGACTAATCGTTGGTCCGGCCGCCTGGCGCAATGCATGGAATCGTAAAAATATTTGCATGGCCGTTTTTGTATAGGGGAATGAAATCTCCAAATGGTTTGTGTTGTTTAGGCTTGACGGTTATCCAATTGTGTGGATATAATTTGTAAAAACTGTATTATTTCTCATTTATGCTAAAAAAAAACATAAAGAAATTATATACATATATATATATATATATATATATATATATATATATATATATATATATATATATATATATATATATATATATATATATATATATATATATATATATATATATATATATATATATATATAATATATATATATATATATATATATATATATATATATATATATATATATATATATATATATATATATATATATATATATATATATATATATATATATATATATATATATAAATGTGTGTGTGTGTGTGTGTATACATTGCCGGATTTATAGGTGTGGAGGACATGGGGTAACAAAGGAGTGAAGATTTCTAATTATTAGAAATAAATTAAACAATTTTTTCATCAAACTGTTTGGTGAACTGGGTTAACCGTTATTAGCTCGTAGCCCACAAGTTCCTGGTTCGATTCCTGATGAAGGTAGATATTATTTACACAGAAAAAATGTCCACTTTCTGTCTAGTACTGTAGTTTCAATGTAACGTCGATATGGTTTGCAACCGATCACGTCGCATGCCAATAGAATGTGGAACACATCAAGAAATTTGACGTAAAAGTGTCTATATTGTGGGGGCTCCTTACTTGTGGGGTAGCAGCTCCGGTTGCCTCCACCTGAATACGGCTATAAACATGTATACATATAATATATATATATATATATATATATATAAATATATATATATAATATATATATATATATATATATATATATATATATATATATATATATATATATATATATATCTAATATATAAAATTCTCGTGTCACGGTGTTAGAAGTTAAACTCCTCCGAAGTGGCTCGACCGAATCTTATGAAATTTTGTGAGCATATCAAGTAGGTCTGAGAATCAACCAACATCTGTTTTTCATCTCCCTTTATGTTAAGGGTGGTCGACCCCTTGATTTTTTATTTTATTTTTCGAAAAAAATTTTCTCCTCTATTTATTGTTGATACGATACTCAAAAATACATACAATTCTAAATTTTCACACCTTTACGACCAACCCCTATTTTTTATTTGTTAAACTTCTCCGAAATGGTTCGACCAGTTCTCATGAAATTTTGTGTGCATAATATCGGTTAGGTCTGAGAATCGGACATCTATTTTTCATCCCTCAAAACGTTTTGTTTTTTTTTATGACACAACATTCGAAAATACATACAACCCTAAATTTTCATTCCTCTACAATTAACCCCTATGTTTCATTTGTTAATTATAATCTTCAACTTTTTCAGCAAGATTTTCATTTTTATTTTGTCATGACTTTTTTTTTCATTTTATCCGCAATAGGGTTGTAAGATGGCAATCGAAAATAAGAATGGTCGGACTGAGAATGGGTCGTAATATATTTTTCATACCCCTAAGTAATTAGGGTGGTCCACTCAAAAAATTTTAATAACTTTTTTGAAAAAAAATGTTTAGTTTTATTTTTTTATGATGTTGCATTAAATAATACATACAACTCTAAATTTTCACCCTTCTATCAACCACCCATATTTTTTAATAGCCATTCTATTAATTTAAACAACGTTTGTCGGGTCAGATAGATTGATAGATAGTTAGATAGATAGATAGATAGATAGATAGATAGATAGATAGATAAAAATAATTTATATGGCAGAACAACGTTTGCCGGGTCAGCTAGTATATATATATATATATATATATATATATATATATATATATATATATATATATATATATATATATATATATATTATATATATATATATATATTTATATATATATATATATATATATATATATATATATATATATACATATATATATATACCTATATATATATATATATATATATATATATATATATATATATATATATATATATATATATATTGATATATATATATATATATATATATATATATATATATATATATATATATATATTATATATATATATATATATATATATATATATATATATATATACATATCACTACATGCTTAATAGCTACTGAACTAACAGGCAATGATGACTTTCTCCACAAATTATTTATCTTCTGATTGAAGAAATCAGTTCTATATAAAATATAATGCGTTGCCAGAAAACATTTCCTAAAATAAAGTCGCTAGCAGGATATTAATTTCTTTGGACTTAATATATCTCAGAAAACTAAAGAAATGGTCATCCTTAAACTTAATTGGCTTTTCCATTTTCATCAGATGGTAGTACATCTTCAAATATTATCACATCTTATAATTTCTGACTTGTTTAATATATCTTTATTCACAAAATCAAAGTACCTATAAGATTTATAGGTAAGCAGGTAATGGTGTTTGTCAATGATGAAATAAAATGAAGGTAATAGGAGAATAACATGATACATAAAGTAGACAAATAAAAATTCTTCAATAAATGAAAAAATTATGAAACAACTTTCCAAGGTAGTTGGTTATATGTATTTCGCGACAAGAATTCTACCCTCACAATGCAACAGTGAATTATAGAAACCGTCAAGTCATTCCGATTCAAAATCTGCATACAGCTGTTTCGATCCTATTAGATCTCATCAATGCAGGTTATTTGACTCGGAGTGAATGAACAAATTTCTAATTGTTCCCCAATACAAATCGCGGTCAGGACTACAATCTGGATAACAACTCAAAATTAACAACAAGATATATTGACTCTAATTTACAAACAAAAACGAAGTGCACTTATCTACGCGACAGCTGTCGGTGGTAGCTCCCTCAATTCTGGCCAATTTTTGGATTGCTCGTGATCGTACTACGAAATAGGTTTCAGCTCCACTTGCTCGGTATCTTACTTAGGAAAGGTAGTTCAGCTCTCCACTTCCTCGGTATCTTAAGTTGAACTGTTTCAGCTCACCCCTTGCTCGGTATCTTACTTAGGAAAGGTAGTTCAGCTCTCCACTTCCTCGGTATCTTAAGTGAACTGTTTCAGCTCTCCCCTTGCTCGGTATCTTACTTAGGAAAGGTAGTTCAACTCTCCACTTCCTCGGTATCTAAAGTTGAAATGTTTCAGCTCTCAAAGTAAAGGTCTCAACGTGAAGCTCTCAAAGTAAAGGGGTCCATAATCTGTTGACCCCTTGACTAGTTTCACTAACACCAAATCGAGAAAGAATCAGAAGGTAATCGGAAGTGAAAATGGCCACTCTAAGCCGGGTGCGCATCGGTCAACGTAATTCGGTACGTCAACTGGTCGAGCGTTTTATTGCGGTAGCCTTTTACCAAGTCGAAAGGTATATAAATTAGTGTTAAGAATGAAAATCAACATAAAAACACAATAATTTGCTGCTATGTATAGGTCAACTCGATCAATAGAGATGCCGAAAGAAGAGTATCTGATTTTGTCGCTTATCAATATAAAATAACGAATTGTTCTCGGAACATAATGCATACACATGAAGTTCTTCATGAAACAAATAAAATAAATTTTATTCAGAATTTTCAATTCGTTTTCCTCTGAAATAATTATCATATATTGCCCTCTCTAGATGATTCTGTCCTGGTCTGTGCATTTTCGACATAAATATATTCCATTCACAGTTTCCGTAGAGTGTTTTTAATTCTATTTGAACTGATCTGGTTGAAGCTCTACTATCACGAGTGTGGAAAATGTACAATAACTTAATTTATACTTCCCTCATCGTTTCAGTTGTGCACATGTATTTAAGCATTTAATCAAATCCAGCGAAGCAGAAAACTCCCGACCGAAATTTGACAGATCGACCCATCCATCAATATCGATGATCAAACGCCTATATTATCTATGGCTGAACGTCCCTCTAAAGAGGGTGGAAACTGAAAGAACAGAAAAGTATGAAGTATGCAATGTCCTCGCGAAATCAATGGACTGTGAGGAAGAGAGGAGAGTGTGATTCATGCCGAACTGCTTCATCTGCAAGTCAAATCGACAATCTTCTTGTTCTTGCTTTCTGTTTCTAGGGTCATCTCTGCGTGCTCCAGATGCCGGTAGTAAACATTGATGCAAGAGTGCAGAAGATAGTGCACTTCAAGTTTGCGAGGGTGCCAGAGATCATTTCGTTTTTTAATGATTTTTCGTACTGACAATTCCAAAAGGTTTTAACTTATCAATCAAATTCCGTCTCATGACTTATTTGCTCTAATCGTTTGGAAATTATCAAAAATGAAATTGTTTCATGAATATACATTGAAGATTACTCAGTACGTCCACATAAAAAATAATTTCAAGAATTCTTGATTCTAAAAAACTCTTTATTATACTGGAACGGCGAAATAAAATGAAATATATATATATATATATATATATATATATATATATATATATATATATATATATATATATATATATATATATATATATATAGATAGGTATATATATATATATATATATATATATATATATATATATATATATATATATATCCCGGGTTTGTATCCGCGGCTTCGTCTTCGTTGAAGTCTGCTCGACGTTTCGAACTGAGTTCAGAGTATTCATCCCGCTCGAGAAGAGCTACCTGAATATGGCAATTGTGATTTTACCGAAACGTCGAGCAGACTTCAACGAAGACGAAGCCCATACGCGGATACAAACCCGGGAAACCCGACGACCAGATTATCTCCGCGAGAACATGAAAATCAACACATCTCCAAACTTTGGGGAGGGGAGTGGCAGTAAGGAGGATAGACAGAAAATTTTCAAACTACTGACCAAATATGTGAGAATTAATTATAAACAACATTCCTATTATAAATTCAGCATTCTCGGTTTTTGAAAAGGTTGTAAGGAGCGAAAAAAATGGTTTTTGTATCCCAAACCCCCTCAAACTGAGTTAGAAGGTTGGACATTTGCATGGAGGATAGTTCTTTTTGAAATTAATTTTTTTTCTTCCGCTGCCATGTTTACTTAGAAATTTCTTGTTTTTTCTAGATCTTTGAAATTTTTTCTCAATCTGCAGAATCCACAGCTTCTGCAGACTAAGAGTGTCGAAATTTGGTAAGCGGATTAAGTTCAGATTGAGGTACGATCTGTTGTAGGTTTCATCTGTTCTCCTAAATCGCGCTGCTCTCCGCAGAGACTTTGTTCTGTTCGAATCGAATTTCGACCTGTTTCAGTAGACATGGAAATTATGTTTTTCAATTAAATAAACTATTTTCTTGTTTCTAGTTCTGTTTGCTATAAAAGCGTATAGTTTTTTTTTTAACTATAATTTATTCCATTTGAATTGCATGTCGATGCGATGCATTTCGTGAAAAATACGACTTGAGTGACGGAGCCTCGGATGGAGCTCTGCTGCTTACGCGGTTTTATCTGATGATGGCGGAAATATCACAAATTTGAAAAGATACGGTGACTGCAGGTATGCCAATGTAGCTAAAGATTATATTGACAATTCACCCACAAATTTGAAAATTGCTAAGACCATTCAAATTTTGTCACATGAAGAAAACAATCAGCATGAATCAGATTCCTTACCTGAATGATCTGATTTCAGTAATAGTTATTAAGCAAATATTTCAAACAAAGTGAATATTAGGTATCTTTTATATCAGTAATTATTGGTTAAATTTGAATGTAAATATAAGTATAAACAATAATTATGTTCTTTATTATATTGTACAAATAAATATAATTCTTAGAGAATTAAAATGTTCCATGGAGTTGCTGAAAAATAGTAGTTACACACGAAACGCACGGAAACTGTTTTTTAGATTCGTATACTTTAAAGACGAGACTGCAGCTCGTCCTGGAATTAGAAACAAAACCAGAAAAATTAAATTTTATCAATTAGTTAACGCAGTAAACGCATTTATTAATGCACACTGTGTTTGTAGCACTATGAAAAATTTGAAACATCTCAGCAACATAATTTAATAAACTAACATTAGATCAAGGTTCAGCCGCAGATTCCACATTGACATGAAGCTCCATTGTTCTCCAAATAAATATCGACCCCGGAGGCGCTCAAAACGAAAAGGCACATCGTGGCAAAAAATCGAAGTAACGCACGTGTTCGTCTCTCAAATTCGAAATCCGAACTAGACAGAAGGAATTCAATTCACAGCGAGGCCCGTTAATTTATATTATGTCTGTGCCATGGTAAGAAAAAATGGCATTGGATTCGAGCGAGTTGACGGAATGCCATTTTGGGACATTTTCGGACGACTAATGACGAGGAGTTTGGAATGCTGCAGTTTTTTCTAGGTGAAGTGATGGTTATTGCTGACTTACGAATGCAAGCGTCAAATGAAATAGCAGAAATCATTGTTCACTCCTTCAACAAAATACTTTGCGATACAGAAAGGGGCCTAAAAGTGTTACATTTACATTGACAGCAGATTCGTAAAAACAACCGTTAAAATTCTTCTGAAGATGGCAACCATTATTGGAATTTATGAATGGGTTGGACATTTTGAAAAGTTGGTAAAATCTCTGAATAAACAAAAAATTAAAAATCACTTCATAAAAATAACGGTAAACTTTTACCACCAAAAGCCACTTTCTTGACATTATAACCTTAATCCAAATACAAATTTTCAACACTCTTAATCAATTTGGAATAGGTTTTGCGTTGCAAAAATCTTTAAAAACCCTTTTTATTATGCTCCATGAACCCTGCATAAAGCACTACTGCCAGCTGCCTGAAATATTTCTGCTTACCTATACATCTTTCTGCCATTTATTTTTCCAAGGTGTTAAATTTTGACTGAATTTACCTCAATTTTGGCAGCGTTGTTTTATTCCAAGGACTACTCCAGCTCCCATTGTCAGTTGATTCAGTCTAATGGAGGCTGCTGGAGATACTAAAATGTGAGGGACATATATATACGTATATATATATATATATATATATATATATATATATATATATATATATATATATATATATATATATATATTTATATATATAAATATAGATATATATATATATATATATATATATATATATATATATATATATATATATATATATATATATATATATATATATATATATATATATATATATATATATATATATATATATGTATATATATATATATATATATATATATATATATATATATATATATATACATATATATATATATATATATATGTATATATATATACATATATATATATATATATATATATATATATATATATATATATATATATATATATATATATATATAAATATGTATTGTTACGTTTTTTTCTGGTACTAAAAGGCAAATACATTTATTCAATAAACGGTTAACATAAATGAGATTAAGGGGGGTGTGCTCACGACTGAGCTACAGTGGAGAAGGAGTAGGTTCTTAATTCTTTAAAATATAGTACAAATAATATCAGGGCGCGAGATAGTTTACAATAAATTCCGGACCCCCTTAATAATACACCAAAACTATCAAATAAAGGTTCTGAAGGAAATGATTCACGAAAACGCAATTTATAATATGAAAATAATCTTTATATCCCTTTCAAATCAACAGCCAATGCCTATTTGTAGTTTTCAACAACTTAAGATGTTTATATGTAATATATGAAAATATATTTATCTCATTGACAAAAGTACTTATGAATGCATGCATTCATTCACATGAAATTTTATAATTACATGTAAATGAGTATAGGCGGTGTTTTCCTATTAATAATGAAAGGTAAATGTATGGTAAAGAATAACAAATAAGTAACGCAGTAAAACTTCCGAAGAAATTATGAATAAATCTACTTATAGTGAAGAAGAAAATCTAGACTTTAAATAGTGATTTTAAATAGGTACTCATCCAGTGTCCTAATACAGTTTCTCTCTTCAACGTCCAATGTAACCAATAAATGTAACTATCAGGAATTCGGTTGTAAGAACAGGAAATAACAGCAGAATCAATCAGAAACAAATATCCAATTCAATCGGGGTACTCCCAGGCAGATACGTCAATGATTTTCCAGTAAAACAATATGCCGAATTAGAATTGGAATCCTACTCGCGAACGATATCCGTATTGTTATACTAAAAGTCTGAAAATGGATTATTTGGTTGATGACACATGAAAAGAAATTAAATTCTGAAAATACGTTAGTTGTTGGGAGGCTTTGAAGATGGATCTCAAGGCAGAGGAAATATATTCCGCAACCAGCGGTGATTTCACCCTAATGTTAGTATTCAACTAATTATTCGTCAAACTCAAAATTCACACAATTATGGCGAAATCTACTATGAAAACTCACTATAATCCGGCAAGGCCGATCGAAATAAATCTATATTAGTGACGTTTTCTCTCCAATTACTACCTGAGAAAATGACTTTCTTCCCTGAATCTCTCGATTCCTTGACGGTACATCGTATTCATGCATTGATAAGAAACCAGTATACCAGATGCTGCGAACGGCAACAAATATTCACGTCGAATAAATGAAGAATATAAAACCCTAATTGAAACTACGAGAATTATTCAGGGCCAATATTCCCGTTTGAAAAAAACGTTATAGTATATATATATATATATATATATATATATATATATATATATATATATATATATATATATATATATATATATATATATATATATATATATATATATATATATATATATATATATCAGGGGCGGCTAGTCAAAGGAGGCTAAGCCTCCTCAATAATATTCCGTGTATCACTAATATATTATATTGAATAGTCAGCATTCAGCATATTCATATTAATCAAAATCATATTATTTTATGCACCTAACTTTCTTTCAACCTACATTATACAATATAATTTATTAATTAAGATAGAAGGTGTTTACAATTACTGCAATTCATTCATTTCAAGATTTGTGGCAACACTGCGGAGGCTTAGAAAGGTATATTCTCAACGTTCATTATGCCTGCCACAGAAAAGCAAACAACGGTGCAAATACTCCGAATGAATACTTCATTGCAATAGAAAAGCAAAACACATGTAAATGGCAACACCGATAGGAACCCAGTCTCATACAATGTCGACCAATCACAACTATAGAATTTCGCGTGACATCGAGTGAATTCGTTGGAAAGCATTAATTTAATCGTAGTGTGATCGTAGTGACTAATGGCCGACAACAGCTTGTTTACTTATATTGCTCGCGTATTGCTTTAAAATGAGTTTGGTTACTGAAGTTAATTTCAATGGTGACTTAGTGGAATATTTGTTATCCCATAACTTCAGTGCACTAAGTTATGAGGATAAAGTTTTGATAAAAACATTGCGACCTACCCCTGAATTAAACAATTTGGTGCAGCGTAACAGACAACAAAACCGCGGTTTTAATACAAGGAATTATGAGAGACATCCTTGCCTAACCGGATCACAGGTAAAACATAAATTATTTTGTTGGCAGTGTTTACATTTCACTAGTGAAAATGTCTCTGTTTGGGGCCGCTTAGGATTTGAGGATTTGATTCTATACCTAGTTGAAAGTGAGGAATTTTTCACCGATAAAGTAACTTTAAATACAGCACGCGGATTAATATCTTACTTACAAGATAAGGAATTTATATATTTTTTGAACATCTTTAAATTAATTTTTGAACAAACAGAAATAGTTTTTCAAATCTTACAGCACAAGTTTTCAGATGTAATTTATTCACGAAATCGGCTCAAGTTTCTTTTGGAAAAAATTTCAGAATTTCGTGCAGAAGTTTATTTTAAAAAACTATTTTCTGTATTTCAAACTACTGATGATACGACTCAATTTAGCCCAAAACGAAAGAAATTCAGTTACGCAGATATGGAGCTTCACTATAAGCAAATATTTTATGAAATTTTGGATACTATTAGGGATCAAATAGAAATAAGGTTCTCTGATTTGAAAGAACTGCATTTCTTCGACTTACACAATAAAAATTTGTTAACCGGATTTTCGGCTAATTTTCCAGATAACCTTTTGGAAAATTTATGTCAAAAATACACTTTTTTTGATAAGGTGGCCATAAAAAGTGAACTGTGTGTTGTTTATAATGACAATGAAATTTTGGGGCAAAATGAAAATCATGTGAGGACTATTAAATACCTTTTCGATAATGATTTGAATCAAGATTTACCCCAAGTTTATAAACTCTTGTCTAATTGTTTCTATCCCGGTGACATCGGCTTCCGTAGAGCGCTCGTTTTCCACTCTTAAGAGAATTAAAACTTATTTACGAAATTCAATGAGCCAGGATCGTTTGAAAAATATTAGTTTGTTGTCTATTGAAAAGGAATTAGTAAAACTTTTGGCGAAAGACAAAAAATTTTATGAGGATATTATAGATCATTTTGCTAACGTTAAAGATCGCAGAATCCCGCTAATCTTCAAAAATATATAATAACTTTTTATTTGCCCTCACCAGCTGTTAACAAATTCGTTAAGTAGGTAGGTAGGTACCTACTTATTTTGTGAAAGAAAAAAAATTTGATGAATAGATGAATTGATTAATTGGCTGAGAAGAGTTTTTGTGAATATTGTAAATAGGAGTTGTAGGTAGACACTCGAAAGTGAAAACAAATTAATAGCATAGGGTGCTTGTTTTACTTTGATTTTCTTTAAATTATATGGCGGCTGACCTTGAAATCCTAAAAATTTTCGCCTATGGTGTATTTTTTAACACCTCTTGTAGCCTCCTCAAACCAAAACCTCACGAGCCGCCACTGATATATATATATATATATATATATATATATATATATATATATATATATATATATATATATATATATATATATATATAAACGTATGTGTATTTATTTATATATACTATGTGTAAACAATACACGTTTGAAAAAAATTTATTCTATTTCAATATATGCCGTAAACTCGAAACTGATTGAATTCACTAAATGTTTGTTCAGAAGCGAAATGGTTTCATTATAAAAATATTTGGTGGAATTACCTACTAGAAAATAATAATTTTGTGGAAGATCATCCGCATTGCAATTTTGTTACATTATTCGTCATCACGTTAAATCATGAATGTCCCTTACGGTATTTCGAGAAAAGCTAATCTAGGCAATATGCCTTTATATATAAAAAATTATATTTATTTTGAACTGATCAAACCATTCATCATCCATTCTTTTTATAAAATAATTGGCGCCAATTGGAGTGCTGATAACAAATTTATGTAATGTTTGGAGATTAAGTATCGTGCTCAACGTAAACCAAAAAAAGCAATATATCTGAAGACAACTCTATGTCTTTTAGTAAGTAACGAAAATGCAATGTTTCAAGTGTAGATCGTTGAGTTAAATGCAATATCAGGTACCTATATGTGTGGGCACTGCTTATTCATTTCATCTAATAATTATTCAAATTGAAGGTGATAGAGCGGCTTTCCTGAAATTTTGTTGGTAATCTTAATAACCATATTCATAATGTCAACACTATTTCGTCCAGTATAGGTAATGAGAATGCTGTGTTTTCTTTTCCTTGAACATCAAAGTTTATATCGTTGAGTTGCAATGTAACAGCAATCAAAAAAGGAACGTTCAGAGCTATTGAACTTCTTTATATTTGAGAGGATCAATGCCGTTATCTCTGAAGATCATATTGATTTCATGCAGACAGGAAGCAAAACATTTTGAAAACATGGCCGTAGAAAGTTATCGCAATATATTATCTACCTATAAGTACCTATGTGTGGGTAGTGGTTATCCATTTCATTTAATAATTCTTCAAATTGAGGATGAAACAGCATCTTAGCTGAAATTCTGTTGGTAAACTTGATAACCAAATTGATTAATATCAACTACTTCTCTTGGATTGAATTGTGCACAAAGCGCCACTTAGCGAATTTTGCTAAAAACAATTTGTTGGTCAACCTCACACTTGAAAATTGCTCTGCTATACCGGTTGTGTTTGGAAACTTTTGTATCCACATTGATTACATTGGCACTTTGTAAGTATTCGCAATGTCATTCTCGCGAGTTTGCTCGACTAGTTGCAGCAATTCCAGCAATGCTTACTTCAAGTGTCGTCAACAGCCACTGATATGTTCAAAGACAGTTTGATGTCCTTCAACTAGTGTTGAGTCAAGTATAAGATCACGTGACATTTAGATCTACTAGGGATATATCTTTAACAACGCTCAGAGTATATATATTTAATCGAATTTGAGTTGATGTGCTATGTGACGAAATCGAAGAACTAGAGAGGAAACACGATACCTTTAACTTGTATAAAAAGATAAAAGAGGCAACAGGAACAAGAAAACAGCAACATCATGGAATTATAGAAGATAGAAATGGAAAGCCAATAACAGACATAGGGGCACAACTTCAAAGATGGAAGGAATACGTGGAAGAAATGTTTGATGACCAACGGGGCGACAACAGGAAAAGCAAGATAGACATTGAGGGTTTGCCGATTACAGAAGAAGAAATTATTCATGCAACAAAACAGCTAAAGGACAAGAAAGCAAACGGGGAAGATGATATACCGGCTGAGGTTATCAAACTTTTTGCCAATCAATACATTGACGACATAAAAGATATGTTTAACACTATATACAATACAGGATTAATACCACAGGATTGGTTGACATCTATTTTGATTCCGTTGCCAAAAAAGACCAGCTCAAAAAAATGCGAGGAATACAGAACCATTAGCTTGATGAGTCACGCTCTAAAACTATTCCTTCGGATAATTCATGGACGAATATATAATAAATTGGAGGAACATATAGGTTATACTCAATTTGGCTTTAAAAAAGGACTAGGTGCAAGAGAAGCTCTGTTCGCTGTACAGGTAGGGGAAGGTGGCCCAAAATGATCCCCCTAAGCTAGAAATGTCTGTAAAAATCAAAGTATACAAGGGAGGAAGTTCAAATATATATTTATGGAATGTTGGTAGACTGTACTTAAATATTGCCTCACCAATTTTTGATATAATACGTAAACAATATTTAGAGGGCAGTAATGCAGATGTTTGCAAAAGGATCGTTTTGCCCTGATAGGTTGGGCAAAATGATCCCCTAAATTAAGGCAAAATGATCCCTAAGGTAAGGCAAAATGATCACTATTCTAGATGCATTTGAACAGTTTTTTCGCAATAAAACAAAACTACCAATTCCCTTCAAACAGAATTACTTTATTTAGCTAAACCAAATGACATTCAGTAAAAATAAACTTAAATCGCTGTGTGATAAGACAGCTAAAAATATCAAAAAACGACAAAATACAAAAAAAAAATTTAAACGCAAAACCAGTTAACATTACAAGTTATCTACTAACTGTTTACGCACTTTATTCACCTTAGAATTGTCAATGCAATAGTCACAACAATATTGATCGCAGTCATTATCGTCGATTCCCGCACACTCGTCATGTGTCCAACGATAGCACATTGAGCACTGCACCCACCCTTCACCTGAATGAGACTGTAGAAATGTTTCGGTACAAATTAGACATTCTGTATCTTCTTCCACTTCGGATTCCTCCGAAGATTCTTCGTCATTTTTGTCATGTTTTCTTCTTTTATTATTCGCATATTTTCTCACATTTCGCCTTTCATTTTTTTCTTTAGGAACTTTCTTTTCTGTCAATTTATTCTTGTTCTTTAATGTTTTTTTTTCGGCCTGCCTTTCCTTCTTCTGTTGTTCCTCTAACAACTGATCTTTATACGGAGTGCTTGTCAAAACAACTGTACCTCCTGACTTCCTTGATTTTGAGATACGTTGTTCTTGTGCCATTTTAGGGAGTGGATGAACATCATTTGGCAGAATGTTAAAACCTCTTGGTTCCCTCGATGTCGAGGGTTCATTAACCGAAGCTAAGGATTGCGTAACAGTTTTTCTTAGAGCGCAATTTTGCTCATTGCTTTCAATACTTTTTTCATTTGCTTCATCACTCTGCTCAAGGACCGCATTATTCTCATCATTGACTTCTTCATTTTTCTCATGGACCGCATCATTTTCCTCGTGAACATTATTATTCTGAGGTTTGTTTTGCTCAGTCACTTCAGCCGCTGCGAAATCAATGTCAGTGAAAACATCGGGGTTGTACGGAAAAATTCCAGTTTTCTTGAATCCGTTAATTGCGTTAAGTGGTGCGCAGGCCTGCATGTAAGACTCGTTGAAGATTTGTGAGATTTGGAAAACGCTTACAACCCTTCCGGGTGGTTAGTTTTTCTTTTATATTTTTGAACCATGTTCTTATCTGCAAATAGGGAAAATATGTCAACAAATGTTCAAATATTCTTAACAAATATAAATCGTTTGATTGTTTTATTTTATTTGCTAAGAATATTTGAACATTTGTTGAAATATTCTCCCTATAGGGAATGGTGGACCAATAATGTTCCACGCCTTTTATTTTGTTGTTTAAATTTTTTACAGTGAGAGCGGGCAAAATGATCCCGGATCATTTTACCCAACATAGAAAGGGATCATTTTGCCCAAAAGTGTACATATTGCATTAGGTTATGGTAACTTGATGCAGGCTCCGTTTAATATTTTGGTAAACTCGGCAAACAGTAAGCAAAACTATATGTTTTCATAAAATATATTGCAACTTAATGTTCCTATCACTATAAAAACACTTCTACAATAGTTTAAAAGCACTTACCTCAGATCAGACAGCATACAAAATACGTTTTCACAATTTGTTTTATAAAACAATGTAATCCCGTTCCCTTACAGTGGTCAAGTAAACATGGCGACTTAACTGACTGTAGTTAGCCACTCGAATCACAGATGACAGCATTGGTATTCAAAATAAAATGGGGGGACCATTATGCCCGCAGGGATCATTTTGGGCCACTTTCCCCTACTTATTGAAAGATGTAGAGATGTCAATACAAATGTATACTTATGTTTTATAGACTTTAGCAGAGCGTTCGACCTCGTGAACCATGACAAACTTATGGAGGTGTTGGCATCTGGTGGTATAGAGGCTGCAGATCTTCGTATCATCTCAAACTTATATTGGAATCAAAATGCCAAAGTAAGGATTAAAAACACTACAATAGAAAATGTCAATTTTAAAAAAGGAGTAAGACAGGGGTGCATCTTGTCACCTATATTGTTTAATGTATATTCGGAGGAAATATTTAAAAAAGCACTGGACGGTTCAACAGAGGGTATTATTATAAATGGCGAATGTCTGAATAATCTGCCGTACGCGGATGATACGGTGATCATGAGCAATAGTGAAGAAGGATTTCAGCGGCTTATGAATCGAGTAGTGGCCGTCTGCGAAGAATATGGCATGAAACTTAATATAATAATAATACTAAAACTAATACTAATAAAACTAAAACAATGGTAATCAGTAAAAACCCAAATGTTAGCGCTGAAATAACCCTCAACGGGAACACCTTGGAAAGAGTGAGAAAGATAACATATCTGGGGTGCGTACTCAATGATAGTTGGTATCA
>JARQZK010004560.1:7500-22500 GCA_030704885.1 Cynegetis impunctata | reverse complement strand
ACCACACATTTTATACCATTTTCGAAAGAGCATTGAATAGATCATTCGCTGATTCAGTCCAGTGAAATATTTTTTCACAGTGAATAGTCAAACTTTAGTTAAGTTTTCGGATTTGAATTAAATTGAAACAACTTAATTTTTTTAAGGTTTGGGAGCTAGTTTTCAATGAAATTATGGGTCGATTGTCCCAACCAAAATGACGAGAAAATGACCAAGAAGTACAGAAAAAAAACATGAGAGGGGCAATATCTCGAAAACCAGAAAACTTAATGGATTTAGGAATCCACACTTCAGAAGTATCGAGAATGACATCAAGAAAAAACAATAAGCGCTTCCACTTTTTATAGTGAAAACGAGCAATAAAAAAATATACGATGTCAAATGGCTATGTAATCTGAGCCTTTCAGTAGAAATGCAACGTAAATCGACTGAACCAGGACAATGCCATCGATATCAACGGTACGTTCATGCGCAAAGCAGATTCAATTTTCCGTTCAGGTGCGTGAAATGCGCAGGAAGTCATCCGGTGCATGAATGTACCATGGAAAGCGATCCAAACCTGGAAAACGCAAAATGCGCGTTATGCGGCGAAACCGGATATCCAGCGAGCTACAAAGGATGCGGTAGGTACATTCTACCATATCGATAAATGAAAAACAAGAAAAAAGAGCCAAAACCGATTATAAAAAAACCGACAGAAGTCAGGAAAGCAGAAATTACTCCATGAAAAGAAGCCGTAGCAGAATTACCGAAAGAGGTAATAACACTATCAAATGCCGGTTCTACGAGACACCATCAGGAACCAAAATCAAGAAGAAAAAAGTACAAAAAACAAAAATCGGCGAAAACAACCAAGAAGAAATCCGGAACTCAAAATATTTCGAAACAATCGGCCACAGAAGTTGCACTGCAACAATGGACCGAGGTTATCAAACAAGCTACTACATCGCTAACAACAATGTTAAAAGACTTGATCAATAATTAATGGTTGATAGAAACCAATTAAGTCCGTCAGCAGTTAAAATAATCTCATAGAACGTCTGTGGGATAAAACAAAGAAAAATTGAAATAGAAGAAATAATCGCAGAAGAAGAGCCAGATGTCATAGCGTTGCAAGAAACAAATTTAATGAAAAACCATGGGTTAGGTTCCATGGGATTTGAAACCTAAAGATTCGATAAAAAGAGCCAAGGAGGTGAAGACGCGTTATTAATGAGAAGTAGTTTCGAAACAAGATCTCATTAATGAAGAAGGAACCAAAATAGATGGCATCACTGCTGAAATAGAAATTAAGAAACAACAAAATTATAATTACGTTGGTATATAAACCCCCACAAAATATTTTGTTAAAAGTAGATATAGATAACTTGCTGAAAGGAAATAAATCACGAATATTAATAGGAGATCTAAATTGTGAATATTGCGCTGTAAAGGTCAGAATGTGAACGGAGTAAGATTACAACAATTTGTGGAAGAAAATTAAGTCGTTATAATAGGGCTAGAAGTGCCGACATATATTCCAGTATGTACTGGAACACCAGATGTTTTGGATATAGCGATCCTGAAAAATATAGCTCTAGACTACGGAATAACAACCCTAGAAGAAGGGACATCGGATCATAACCCAATAATGAGTAAAATTGGACATGAAAATAGACAAGAAGATACTAAAACGAAAGTGCTTACAAAGTGGGATGTGTACACGGAAACATGAGATACATTGATAACGGTTATCCCAATCATAAAGAATAAAAAAGAGCTGGAAGAACCAGTTTTTAAATTACAAGAGAACATACTTAGTGCATTCGAAATAGCAAGTTATAAAAAAAGACAACCTGTAAATGGACATCTATACGGAAAAATACCTTATGGAATAAAAACATTGATAAGAGAAAACAGAAGTCTCAGGAGATTATACCGAAGACACCGAACGGAGCAAGACAAAGCAGAACTACGAGTACACAGCAAGATGCTCAAAAACACATTGAAAAACTATCGAGAAAATAAGTGGAACAAAAAATTTGAAAGCTCAGATACCAGAGACTTCACCGCATGGACTATGCAGAAGAAAAAAAGTATAGTGAAAGAACATATCCCACCCCTACATAGTGCAAATGGTATGGTATACACAGAAGCAGATAATGCTGAAGGACTGGCAGAACCGATTGAGAGAGAAGGCCGAATACATGAACATCCAGACGATGACGAGAGACACGAAAGATTCGTAGTGAGTAGCCAGAGAGATTCAAGAGCTAAAAAGCGAAAGAGAAATCACAGATTCATTCACCGAAGAAGAGGTGAGAATTATTATCGGAAAATTGAAAAAACGAAAAGCACCCGGCCTGACAATATAAAACATGCTATGGTGAAAAACTTGCCTAGAAGAGGTACAGAAGCAATAGCATAATTTGTCAAGGAGATTATGAGTTTTGACCAATTTCCAAAGCAGTGGAAGCACACCGACGTGATAGTCTTCGGAAAACCAAACAAGGATAAAAAATTCCTACAGATTCCACATGCCAAAAGAACAATTCGCATTCAGGCAAGGACATCCTGCGGTACAACAAGTATTGCGATTAGTAGAAATGATAACAAAAGGATTTCAAATTGATATGCGTTGAAGACCTGTAAATTGATGTACAACTACATGAGCGGCAGAACTTTCAGTGTTAAAATTGACAATACAAGATCTCAACCAATAAATACAGAATCAGGGGTTACCCAGGGATCCGTACTTGGCCTCTTGCTATACCTGATATATACTCAAGACATTCCTAAGACAACGAACACAAGATTATCTTAATAAAGATAATTGTATGCTGACGGTACTGTCATAACGAGCGCTCATAGAGACGTAGGAATTATATGCAGAAGGCTACAAGAAGAGGTGAACAAAACCTCAGAATGGTGCGTAAAATGGAAAACAGGAATCAATGGCCAGAAGAGTCAAGTAATATTGTTCCAAAAAAGGATGCAGAAACCAATAGAAAACATAAAGTTAGAAAATAACGATATTCAATGGTCCAAGGAAGATACTTAGTTGGGAGTATCTATGGTTGCGAGATTAACATGGAGAAAGCATGTGAACAAAGCAGTACTGAAGATAAAAGCAGCAATGGCGCAGCGCTATCCACTCATCGATGATAACAGCAAGTTGACGAACAGAGTCAAGATAGCCCTGATAAGAGCCATAGCCAGACCACAACTGTCGTACAGTGGCATGAGGATAGACTGCAAAAAGCAACTTAGACCGGATAGCAAGTAAGGAAAATAGATTCATTAGAACAGCTTTGGGTGCAAGATGGAATGTTCGAAATGAACAAATCCATAGAAATATTGAATGGGAACCCATCAAGGAATTTATGAAGAGAAAAGCGCAAAATATATTTACGGCAATAGAAGAGCAGCAAAATCAAGAGCTCGGAGATTTGACAAACTACGATCCAGAAGAGGACGCACAACGAACGAGAGTCTATTACAAAAGACATAGAGATCAACTTGGATAATAATTATTTTATTTAAAGGTACTTCCATCCATAAGCTGTACTCAAGCTGATTTCTTCGGAAATCTCTCGGGCTAGTAATGGATTCCTCTCCATCCTTCACCACATCCTTTCCAGTTCACATTTTTCATTTACTTTTTTTTTAATGCACCGCGACGCAGAGAGATATACACTTTGGCCTTGAAATATAGACACAAGGAAGAGAACTGGTTCTAGTGCTTACCGCAGCACAAGACTCCTAATCTAAGTACGAGACTGGAGGTCTAGTAGGCTAATGCCCGAAAACCGAAAGAACAGAGGTGTTTTTAGTGGGTAGGCGACTGTTGCATTTGCAGCAGTTGAATCCCACACAAGCCGGGTCAGCAACCGGTATCGCTTTTGAAGTTTTCACCTCGATAATCTTAAAACCTTAATGCATACAAGTGTATCCTCTGATCTGGCTGAAGGAGTTCTTCCCCAAAAACCAAAGCTATAGCCTCCCTCACACATGCTTGAGGGAGGAATGAAACACCCAATTTGCCATTTTAGCATTGTGTTGTGTCCATGCACAACACTGACATAGGTTAAATTTTTTATCACATTATATAAAAGCAGTCGATTTTTATTTTAAATATTAATATATGATCTGCAAAGACTATTTTTTTTGGCAGACTTAATGAGCACTAGAGAGGTCAACATAATTCTGACTGGAGTATATCTATAACAAGTTTAATATAGTCTAAAGGAGCAGATGCGAAATATAAATGAAATCAATAAAATAAAAATTAATCAAAATATAGAAAGTGAACATTTAATCTTCCTTTCGACTAGCTATATTAGTGTCGATACCGTGATATTTTCATTCGTTATTCACGTTGAATGAATATTGAAAGCATCAATATAATCTCACTAAAAGCGAAACATTTTTCTCGATCTTTTTGTGTACCTGGTCAGTATTATATATCAATCGATTATGTGAACTATGCATAATTCCTCATTTTTCAGCAAATTTTTCAGAACGAAAGATTGTATGTAGTATGTATCCAAATGACAACGTTATCTGTCAGACTTATGCTGCCCCATAAATCTTAAGTCAATATCGAACTTATACCTATGTCCAATAAAATAAAGTCAATTTACAGAAAAGTTTCATCACGCTAACGTATCCTATAATTAATTAATATATATGTACATATTTATCAACTTATAGAATAGTATATCACTACTCGAAAGTAGGTATCATTATTTTCCATTTCAACTGACTCTCAATCAATAATATATCTAATACAAAAATAATAATTTTTGAAAACAAATTTCCAATGCTATATATGAAAAGTTGTACGCATGAGTTTTGAGATTAGAATCGATAAATTATAATTGTACATTTCAAAATTCCACCATGTTGGTTCGAACTTCTAGTATTGAACGTCTTACGGTTCACTATGGTCAAAGTGTTAAATATTTTGCAGCATTATTGGTTTCGGTACACCTCAGATTGTAACATAATTCACAAATTGTTATCGGTGGATGTCTTCAATAATTTTGTAACACTTTTTCAACGTTTCCTACTGATGATAAATATACCAACACCGCACGGCGTTGATTGAAATATCAACTGGTTCATTATTTACTCGAATATAAAGTACCTGGGCAGGTGCCGTGTGTTATTAGTGTCTCAACTGTCTAGTCATCAGTTGATTAATTTTTTAGGATTATAAAGTAGATATAGAATTTTAATTAATGCTGAAATGATAACGATAATATCTACTGCAATTTGAAAAAAATTGTCAACAACAATGGTAAATCAGGGATTATATGAAAAAACTAAAACTGTGACATATATCTATTTTCCTTTTTGAGAATAATTATGGAATTTTAATTAGGTCATCAACGAATCCTCTTAGGTCTTGAAAAACTGTTTATATTGGAGTTCAATAAAATATGAGCATATTATCAAAACCATTTATACCTACAAACTGACTATGAAATCTGAAATTTGATGAGTGGTATAGAAATTATAAATGAAAAAAATTCTTAATTTTATAATATTAAAAATGTCCTTATTTCAATTTTATGATAGGCAGTATTACAATTTTAAATTATATGAATTCTCTATACACAGAAAATAATAATGAGCCTGATATCAATCACTGCCAATGATTGACGGCATATTCATTATCATAACGTATTTTTCATTAGGACAATGTCCAAAATTTATTGATAATAATGAATGTCTGTGATTGATCAATCAACGATTTTATTGTTATAATGAAATCTATGTCATTATGATAATGTGATTGAATCATGAATGTAATGAAAAAGTCATCTTTATAATGTTATTTACATCAGAGCAATGTGAAAAATACATCAAGATAATGACTACATAGTGATCAATACTATGTACCTTTAATCATCACGACACACTGTCATAATCCCTCTTTTAATAAAGCTATGTTCAATAGGCATAACATTAATGATTGAAAACATTAACCTATGTATAGTTCATCATAGCAATGCACTGCGTGTATCACCTAATGTATTAAGTCATTCGGACAATGTCCGAGAGCATTGGGATAATGCTCAAAGAATCATGGATTGATGAATTTCTGGCTGCACCCCCACCGTCTCAACGTAAATATGCCAAATTTCCGCCTAATTCGCTATACGAGTATCTATCTAACGCTAACAGCCAAACGGTGAAGTGTTATTTGTGTATGAGTAAATTTTTGTGGAAGCAGTTTCTTTAGAAGGTGGTAAGTACAGTGACTGTATTTTTTGAATCTTGTTAGTTTTTTATAACATTTGAATAAAAGTTACGAAAATATTTTTTGCCAGAACACCATCTGAAAAAAATAAGTAGTTACACTGAACAGTGTTGAAAGAGACGAAAGAATGAAAACATGGCGTGTTTCGAGCACTTATAGTAAAAATATATAAATATATTGCATTTTGAACAATTTTTATATTATTTCGCGAACTACTATGAATTTTGCTATAAGAAATAGATATGCTCAATAATGGAACTTGCTCATACATTGTTTTGCTAAATACCCTTGTAAATTCAGTAAATTACTGAAAAGAAAATTGTATTTACAAAAAATCTACTATTTACTAAAATTTGACGGTCTACACTATTTCAACATCATCTTGAAAAATAATCATTTATTGCAGGTTGTGACCATACTTGTAAGTGTGATCTGGATCTGAAGTAGAATCCGAAATATTCCAAGCATCTTCATATTTATTCAGTATTTACTTTTCCCCAATACAAATCATGGTCGGACAACTATCTGTATAACAACCCAGAGCGCCCTCCACCAAAGATATTGGAAACCAACAATTCACCGCTGAGATCGAAAATGCAGAAACCCGTCGCTAGAATACAAACTTCCTGACATGAGATGCCTACTTTGCAACTGTGGCGTAGGTATGTTTTTCTAAAAATTATTGAAGCATTTTCCTTGTTCACTTTATGTAATATATTAAATTGTCCATGGTCAGCTAGTATATTTTTCATGATTTTTAATTTAATCTTGTATAATTTCATGCAATACCTATAACATTAAATATAATATAGCTATAGTTGCAACTAACTATTATAACTTTATTTCTAGATTGATATGGCCTCGAAGAACGAAAATGATAATTGTTTTCTCAAAAACTGTGAACAAGAAGTGCCAAAATCATTGCATTTCTGTTCAATGGCAATGTCGAAGACAAGGCGATTGAGTTTTTACTAGGCCCATATCGAGGAAAGTAAGTATATCTGCTTGTGTATAGATTGTGTATTTCAGTGAATGGTGTTCACCCCGTGATGCTAATGTTAGTAGTTCGAAAAGAGCTTGATATTATTATTCTATGTCAGATGATGGTTGTTTTAGTCAGGGTTCAAAAAGAACACTTTCTTCATTTGTTATGAAATTAAATGACAGCTTCAGAGTAATTTGATACATATTTCGTGAACATCATATTTATTAAGTTCATAACATACTTATTTCATTAAAAAGTAGTCCCAATGAAAAAGAAATACAGTTTTCTAAAATCTGGAATTCACTTTTTCCATTCTCGACCATAATATATTTTTATTTCTAGATGGGCGAGATGAAGCAGCCAGCCACCAACAAAGTTGTAAAGAAAGATATTACTGGAAAAATGCATAACGAAAAATTTTCACTTACAGCACTCATTTTTATATCTTGCAAAAACACCACAAGAAATTGAAGAATTTATATACTTTTTGAATTCGAAGAAAACTTCAATTTAATCCTTTATGTTCGCCATTGACGAAGATATAACAAAAATTCAAGAAGAGTATACATACTTCGATGGAATTAGATATAAATTTTTCAATGTTATAAAAGCTGTTGATAGTTGTTTAAATATTATTTATGTTTCCGATATAAGTGTTTCTCCAGAAAGTATTATGTTTTGGTCGTTTATTGAATACTTTTTTTTAAACCTCAATCCAGGAATTGTATACAGTAAAACACATATCTTATGTCAATATTTGAAGAATAAATTGTATTATTCCAATTCAATGAATCTTTTGTGTCTGTTTGTAGTTATCTTTGGAACGAACTCGTTCGACAGTGCCATCATAATTGCTTGGAGCATCATTAGCAATAATATATAGACATTTTTTTCCTATTTGCAATTATATACCTGTCACTATATATATATATATATATATATATATATATATATATATATATATATATATATATATATATATATATAAGATCAAAGGTGTAACGATGGGATACCCCAATATTATAGAGGGAGCAATAAAAGATCTAGGGTGCTTCTAAAGTTGTGCCTTTATTCTAAGTTCAAGCTTTCGTCCATGTTTACAGACTTCCTCAGGAAAAAACTAAAAATTATGAAAACATTCAATTTACAGGTCTCAGATACATTCGGTCTCTTGAATTTAACTTACCAGAATTAGCATTAAAACTCTAAAAATTGGCTATCACAGCTTTCAGGATTCATTTCTTCCATAACCTCATACAATGTTGAAGTTTTTGAACAAATTTGTGTAAAATAGATAAAAGAAACGTCAAACATTAAAACAATTTAAAATTATATACATTCTACTAATAGTTTCCTTGATGATTATAGATTTTTACAAACAATTACATGATCAAATTAGGATAATTATTAAAACATTAAAACGTGTTGATTCTGTTATTAATAATTATCCTAATTTGATCATGTAATTGTTTGTAAAAATCTATAATCATCAAGGAAACTATTAGTAGAATGTATATAATTTTAAATTGTTTTAATGTTTGACGTTTCTTTTATCTATTTTACACAAATTTGTTCAAAAACTTCAACATTGTATGAGGTTATGGAAGAAATGAATCCTGAAAGCTGTGATAGCCAATTTTTAGAGTTTTAATGCTAATTCTGGTAAGTTAAATTTAAGAGACCGAATGTACCTGAGACCTGTAAATTGAATGTTTTCATAATTTTTAGTTTTTTCCTGAGGAAGTCTGTAAACATGGACGAAAGCTTGAACTTAGAATAAAGGCACAACTTTAGAAGCACCCTAGATCTTTTATTGCTCACTCTATAATATTGGGGTATCCCATCGTTACACCTTTGATCTAATACTTACTAGTACCCCGTTACTGTTCTGTCCTTCTATATAATATATATATATATATATAAATATAAATATATAAATATATATATATAAATTTATATATATATAAATATATAATCTCTAGATAATTATTAGCAATAACAGGCATGTTGAATCTTAAAAAACTCGATTTTATTAAAAAGTTGACGTTTCGCCACGACATTCGTCAACTTTTTAATAAAATCTAGTTTTTTAAGATTCAACAGGCCTGTTATTGCTAATAATTATCAAAAGATTAGAAATAGTTCACAGGCAACAACAATTCGAATAAATAATTATATATAAATATATATATATATGTATATAAATATATATATATATATATATATATATATATTTATATATATATATATATATATATATGTATATATATATATATATATATATATATATATATATAATATATATATATATATATATATATATAATATATATATATATATATATATATATATATATATATATATAGTATATATATAGTTATCTATCTATATATATATATATCATATATATATATATATAATATATATATATATATATATATATATATATATTATATATATATATTATATAAGTCTAGTCTATTTTTATTTATGAAAACAAATGGTGCAACCTGTAGGCTCAGATCGATGTGTTTTTACATTATATTAACGTCTTCTAACTTTGAACGATGTTCGAAAGTCATTGTGCGCATGGCTTAGAATTAATGTATCGGTGATTGAGTCAATGTCCTGAGTTCCTTAATTCAATGACTGCAGTTGATCGGTTGATGTACAGAAAACATTAATATCATGCTGGATGTTGATTGACTGATACACAGTGGTCATTAGTAGAATGTACTTTGTTCTGAAATCCAGGTGATGAAATTAACGCCTCTCGGGGATTGATATAATCACTTGAACATCAAGCAATCAATAATAATACATTGATTCAATGAACTCGAGCATCGGTTGAAAATTGATGTCCGAATACATTATCACAATGGTTTTATTCGTTATATTTACGTACGTTTTTCGTTCTGTGTAAGCTATCTATTGATGAGAAATGAATCTGTTCTATTCGAGGCGATGTCTGATGAGGAATAATCGTATATTTTTCAGGTTCTTGAGATCTTATTTTGAATGATCGACATATTGTGGCAACTCAAGGTAATAATATTATATTATACTATACCCACTCGAGTGGGTATAGTATAATTTTAGTGGAATCAAGCCAAGTGTTTTGAGTCTGGACTTTCGAATGAGATAAGTACCTAATTGATTCATGAAATCTCTTTTACTATTAATTGATTATTCGATTGTGGAGGTCTATTAAAACAGCTTGTCCACGGATTGAGGCCTAAGAGGAAAAACTTTTTTATTCTCAATTTCAGCGAAAAGAAAAAGGCAGTGTTGCTGTTCCAGTTTTGTATGAAAAACTGTTCCAGTTTTGTATAAAAACATCAGTTACCGTTGTTTTTTTAACATTGCATTGAAAGTATATAATTCCTTGACAGACACGTATAAAATGTACCTAACTGATATAAAATCCATCAACATCATAAAATCACTGTTCAAAAAGTATATTATCCATCTAGGTAGAAATGGCACTAAACAACTTATTGAGAATTGAGAAAGGACCTTCTTCTCCTTTTACCCTTATTTGAAGAACTGGGTTGTTGTTCTGCTATATGAATATATGTAGGTATGCGTCGCGTCATGATATAAAGGTGTAATGCCCATGCACAACAGAAATGTTTTAATAACTTCTTGTTTATTTGGACGCAATTATTGAATAGAATCACTCAATGTAAAAAAATTGTATATTTTTGCTGCTAATAAACATTATTATACTTATACTTATAAAAATGCTATAATACTTGATAAAAAGTTTTGCTTGTTCAAAAACCCCATAGAATGATATAAATTCAAGTTTTTCAAAACCTGCTTCTTTTTATATTCAATATTATGTGAAATCCTATGAATTTTTGCGCTAAGTTCGTAAATGTAACAATAATCTAGTTATGAGTGACTATGCGATATGCCTAAGTAACTGTCAACTTCGGTAAATAATTTGCGAGTTGTGTTTTTTTTCAAGTATGCTAACTCTTCAATGAAGAATATATCTTGTTAAGTGCTATGACATTGACGCTGTTTCGTACAAGTAGATAAGTACGCAATTAATTTATTCAATGAAAAATAGCCGAATATACCAGATGAGGAATGGATTGAATAGGTAGTTAATAAACGAATTAAATACTCACTAGATTATTATTACATTTCCCAACTTAGTGGAAAATTCATAATGTTTCACATGAAATTGAATATAAAATGAAACAGGTTTTGAAAAACTTGAATTTTATTTCATTTTATAGGGTTTTTGAACAATGAAAACTTTTCATCAGATAACGTTTTTCGTTAAAACTGAAAATGAAATAGTTCCTCCTCTCTGGCACCTCATCATCCGTAGACACTCTGTATAAGTATCTATCTACTTAGATACGTGGACATACTGGAGCGCTTTCACATTGTATAATAGTGATGAAATGCATTTCCAACGAGTGTTAACCAGACTGTTGAAGTTGATGGATAACTATTGAAGAATTTCATTGAAAAACATCATTCAATTTCAGAAACTAATTGATTAAAATTTTGAAATATCAAAATATTAGATAATATGTGACCTAGGTACACACCTTGACCGTTTCAATTATTGTTTTTTCTAGACTCATGATATGAGTATAAATTTTAATTTGGGGTTTGACTGCAATATTTATAAGTATTATGTTTCGAGATAACATTGATTGAACTAGGTAGGTAGGTAAGTAGGTACCTACTTATTGAGAATCACATTGATTATAAACTAGGTAGTTAGGTACCTTCTAATTAGTTTTAGTTTATTTGATACCTAGGTAGGTACTTCTTTTCTTAAATTTGTATAATTCTTTTTAACCTATTCAGGTTTTGATTTCACCTAAAGCTGGGAATGAAATTAAAATTGTATAGGTACCCCACACCACTTTCCAGTAAATCTAACGATATTCTAGAAACATAGGAAATTCAGCATCTGTCAGTTGCAAAACCAATCCTTCCAGCGTAAACAATGGAGAAACGTATGTAAGGCTATTGTTGCGTTCACAGAGAACAATAGAATCTTCAACTGACTCCGAGAAAAAGTCACATGTAGTGTCGCGAGAGCACGTGTCTCGGACACGGTCGCAATCGCGGCCCCCGCGATTGGCCTTTGTTTCTTCCATGGCCTGCCTCCCAGTCGCGGCCATTAAGCTTTATCCCGAGATTCGTCGCCAATCAGAAATTGTGTACTTGAGGCGACATCTCTGATTGGTGCTCGAAATATGTGATTACCAATTCAGGTCCTTTTTTGAATTTTTTTATCTCAACATTGGGCAATACTGGTACAAACGGTATTTGTTTAAATTCAATTCACAATTTGTTGCTTGAATGAAAGGATTCTTGAGACTTATTCCCTTTTGAGTACCTAGTAGTTTTTTGGTTGCTAGTGAGAAAAAAAGTTGAATTTGAGAAAAAGTGATTTGAAGAGACGTTTTTCTGATACTTCAGTGGCCGTAATGATGCTCCAATCATTAATATGCATAATTAGAACTTATTTTCTGAAAATTTTCGAAGATAATTTGTAAGTCAAATTGAACCTATAGGTAAGAATTAATTCTAAGTAGAAAAAGCAACAACAAATTTATTATTCAATCCGTATGTGGAGATGCAGTTCTGTAGAAATAGATATTGTTGCAAATAGGTAGGTATGTGGGTTCGATGGTCACCATGTCATTTTATGTCCTGAAAATTCAGTGTTAATCCTATTATTGATTAATGTCAATGTTTTTCAAATTAATCGTTTCCAAACGATAATATTAACATGAAGATATTGGTAAATGAATTTTCCTTCTTTGTTTACTGTCAAAAAATAAGGTATATAGGTACTTATAATCAAAACTATAGGTACCTATAAGTATAGATAGGCACTCAGAGTAGGTTAATTAGGTTTCAGTTTGAGCATTTCGTTTTCGACTTCCTATAATTTGCCATACCTAGAGATTTTGCTGAATGTGAAAATGCATTATTGAAAATTAGAGCCTATTGATTTTTCAATATTAGTTTGTAAAAATAATTAGGTAATGCACTTAATTTCTAATTATTTCATAATGCCCATATTTTACATTTGAAGTGAATTTTCCTTCATTGCAAAATTTGTTATGGGAAGTTCAAGGCCGATGCTTGATGAAAATTACCTAATCAATATCGTTATAAATACCTACAAACGATAGGTGTGTAGGTAAATTAAATTTTCACTAATTCTACAAAATATCAATACCTAAATATCGGTACGCTGTATTATCATCAAAGTTGAGTAGGTACCCACTCTTTGTATCTGATGATGGTACAGTGAACCGAAACGCTTCGTACGATTCGACGAATTAACTGAAAATTTGAGGTAGGTAGGTATAAGGTATTTGTGTTAATTAAGATGTAATAATTGGTTTCATCTTATTTCAGGAAACAATGCTAGAAAGAATTTGAATAATTAAAATATTTTGCTAATGTGAGTAGGGAGCCGTCGCCCTGGCGCAGCGGGCGATCATTAAGATCGAAACACAAACATTTTTTCTCGGAAATTTTTTTTTACTGAAAAAAAATATCAAAAATTCATTACGAATCCAAAAAAAGAGTTTAATTTTTTCTGAAAACTCTTTTAACTTTTTTCCATGAGAATAAAGAAACTCCTTATTTGCCACTGACGTTCAATTTTTAATCTACGCCACTGTTTCTCAGTTTCCCATCTGTAGAAATTGATAAACTGATAGTTCGTACCTATATTGATTTTATTATATACTTCAGCAATTTTAAAATGAAGAAGTTGAAACTGTACAACTGAATAATTATGGTTAACACATATTCTATAACTTTGTAGTATACCAACCTAGACGTTACAAATAGTCAATAAAAGCTAAACTCATATTTAATTGAAGTTTTTTTATTAAATAAAATGAAAAAACATTTATACTTATATATAGGTATATATATATATATATATATATATATATATATATATATATATATATATATATATATATATGAATATATATATATATATATATATATATATATATATTTATTAATTTATATATATATATATATATATATAAATATAAAAATATATATATAAATATATATATATATATATATATATATATATATATATATATATATATATATATATATATATATATATATATATATATATATATATATATATATATATATATATATATATATATATATATATATATATATATATATATATATATATATATATATATATATATGAATATGTATATATATATATTATATATATATATATATATATATATATATATATATATATATATATATATATACATATATATATGAATATATATATATATATATATATTCATATATATATATATATATATATATATATATATATATATAATTGAACATTGGACACCGTAGAATATCAATTTTAATTTAAAATAAAACAGAAGCAATTGTCCTGAATACATTTGCACAAATTGTTATGCCTGTATCAGGGCTTATTCAGCAGTTCCATTACAAAATGTTGAATTATTTCAAAAAGTTCAAAAAATACTATTATCACTTCGTCAATGATTATTTTCCTTGAAAATTTCTTGATGGCTATACAAAGCAGCACACATACTTAAACTCACTCCGTTTTAAAGTTGGTTTCACATATAGGTAGGTACTCTATAATTTAACCCATTTTTCAAATTCTTTGTTATTTAATTTTTTCTCAGGAGAAATTAACTAGAAGACTTAGGACGCAAGGTCGTATTTTTAACTCAACACGCGCAGT
>JARQZK010004560.1:0-2500 GCA_030704885.1 Cynegetis impunctata | reverse complement strand
GAATAAAATAACAAAAAATTGTTTTATATATGTTTGTAATTAATTTTCTTGTATGATTTTTTCTACGAAACTGAATGTGTTTGTTGAAAACTCGATATGTTCGGTAGCTAAAAGTGCTGTTTTTTAAAATATGATAAAATGGTGAATCTGGCAATGGTTAACGTGAAAGTGACCTATATTTTCAAGGAAACAATATATAAACAGTTTACTTTGAATCATCCTGAATTGGTTTAGAGCAACGTATTTGCATAATGCATTTCGGCACGAAAAGTTTTTGTTTGAATATTTTTCAAGCGGGTATTCATTACTTTTCAGGGCGTAGAGGCTAATAGATTTTTAAATAAAAAATTTAGTGCAATTTGATGATAATGGGTTTATTCATTACCTGACACAAATAATAAATAAAAGGTACTGTATAATTTACATATTGATTTAAAGAGTTAATCTTATAAAGTATGTTTGAGAATAATCAGTATACAAGTATGTAAAAGAATGTGAAATATGAGAAACAACTTTTTTTATCGTAACTCAAAATAATGCAAGAGTAACTCAACTATGGCAAAACAAATAGCTTTATGAATTGATGAACAAAAATACGTCAAATTAAATATTATATGAGTAATTATATTTACCTACGGGTACAAAAAAGGGAAATCATTGAATAAGATCAAGTAGAATACTAACACAAATGAATTACCATAAAATCTCGTGAGAAATTAATACACTGGTAAAATATTTTGGTGGTAAAATTCGGAAAGATGACTCATTCATTCCAAATGATCATTTAATATAAGGTGAAATATTAACACATATTGAAATATCGTTACAGTTGATCTGTTAGCCCAGTACTCAGATACCATCATCAGAATATTACAATAAAATAGTTGTACATTAACCCTTGAAGACGTCAACTTATTTGACGAAATGAGCGTGAAAAATGTGAAACAGCGGTTATGTTGTACGTCAATAATATGGCAACAAAGTTTTCTGTGAATTTAAATAGGAAACTCTTCACAATTTAATCGTATGCAAAATGTAATTTGAATTGGATAAATAATTGTATGAGGCTTCTACTGATACTCATTTTAACGTTGACTTCTCATACCAGTTAATGAACTATTTTGGATCTTTTACGGATTCCAGATACGGTATTTTTGATAAACAATTTCCTGTTTCAAGACTTTTGAGACGATGAATATTATTGATCGACATGAACAAGTATATGGAGAGTTCAAACGTTCTCCTAAAATATCAATATAGCCTTCCAATAAGAATTGCTTCACATTTGAGATTTATAAGAAGCCACAATAATTTTCAGAATGGCATATCAAGATAACTCATGCCTTCGAATTTAATATAGATTCTGAGGGATTGAACATAGTTTATTTCACTGAGCAATTGATTGTGAATCATAATATCATACGTACACAACCTTCAACTCCATCATGAAGATTATCCCGAATCATCTATATTTATTGATATAAATTTTTTCTTGAATAAAATAATTTCGAATACAAGAAAACCTCATCAGTTAATTATTCAAATATTTAGAAATTCTGTATAGTATTTCAAAAAATTGTGAGAAATAAATGAAATAGAGTTTGGTCATTAAATAAATGGATCTTTATTAGATTAGTCTCTATTTGTCATAAATAGTTGACTAAGATTAGGATAAAAACATTTAGAGATATTTGATATTTTCTTGAGCACAAAATGTCTGTGTCTTCAGCCTTCAAAATAAAATAGACGATTATATTATATTGAAGTTGAAGATTACAACCCTTGGCATATCTTTATCAACGATGGGAATTTGTTTGCTCATGAATTATCAGCATTAATGTAGTTAATAAAGAGGGATTTAGGTTCTAATATAAATTGATTTTTATTACTAATAAAAGATCTTATTTTTCTATTATCGAAAAACTTTCCCTTGTGGTTAATAAGATAGTTCAGAGTATACGGATTATGTCACACAAACAACAAAAAAAAAACAACGAATTTTCATTGGCAACAGAAACTTCTAGATATAAATCTATAAAGAAAAAGAAAGGAAAACGTCTCTGCACTTTCTAAATATAAAAGTATTTGAAGCTAACGTAATTTGTTTAAAGAAACAGATTATTATCAAAAAATTTATGTAAATTTTTAAATGAGATGTTCAATATATTTACTCACGAGAAGCATTATTTCATTGCATAGGTTATTCGCGGACACAGACACTAAATCAAGTACAATAATTATATTATTTTTACCTATGTATGTCTCAGTTATCCCCAGGCAAAAATTTTCGCTCGAGGATTGTTTCAGTCAAACTCGTAAGAAGGTTAAATGTACCAGCGTTAAAAATTTCACCTTTCATAGACCTCGAGTGTTAATTCTCCCCATCGGCCTAAATGAAAGAAGTAATTTATTTATATTATTTGATACGGCTATTACGCCCCTGGCACATACATCCGATCCGCTTCACCATAATGTTTACTCCCTTATACATAATTATAGT
>JARQZK010004559.1:2500-64573 GCA_030704885.1 Cynegetis impunctata | reverse complement strand
GTATAACATTGCAAATTATTTAATTTATGAAAACCACTCTGTCACTGAGTCAGACTTTGAATCATTAAATAGGAAGAAAAAGAGAGTAAAATTAAATTTTCTAGAATTTTACAAATCAGTATATTCAAATACACAAGTGGCCAGGTAGAACTTACAAATAGTCTCTTATTAAACCTACTCAATAATGCAGTGTATGGTAGTAGTTCGGCTTGAAATATTTTACATAAGCTACTAGATTAAATCATCCATCAAGGTCTACATCTGGCAATCAACGTGTTGCGCAAATTGTGTACCTTGATGAATGGCGATTTCAAGATCATTTCTGGAGATTCGATAATTTATTTGCTTTAAAAGTCAACAAGCAAAGGGATTCTGAAGAAAATCTTTTCATATCAATTCTCAATTATTATTGTAGAACAAAATGATTAAGCGGACAAGAAAAATACATCTTTCAGGAATCGGAGTTATATCTCTACAATTGCCAAGTAAGCGGCCTGGAACCTCAATTATGTTTTTCGTGCTGAAAATCTGTTTACGCCACATTAGCAATTACATCGCTATTTTACGAGACTCAAGTTCATCCAGAATTGGATTACTGTTCTTATGCTTGGACCTCCACATCTGTGTACTGCCTATACGTAGGTACAAGGTGAGTGGTAAATGAGCTGCTAAAATAGTTGCCGCTTTATGAATATTTTACAGATACTATCATTATAGGTGTTCTTCTGTCATCGCCTCCATTATTCTGCCATGAGCAGAATTCGCTCACACGCACAAAGTATCCATATAATATGTACATGATGGGCCAATTTCGATGGGATTTGGAGGTTTAGGGTATTTCTAGCATAAAGAGCACAACAGTCGTCAAGTTGATTTTCAGAAGTTTACATTTTTGAAAAGTCGCCATATCTTTTTATTGGTAAAATTTTCGATTTTTCGAAGAGGACTTCTTTTTAGTTTTCTCAAACACCACTGGAAACCAGCAATTACATTTTAGTTTCTGAGATATAACACAAACTTGTTATTTTTCTTATTGAAATATTTTATATTTTTCCTAAAATCTATATATATATATATATATATATATATATATATATATATATATATATATATATATATATATATTTGTCTGATAGACGTATTCAGTCCCGGTACGTTCTTAGGACGACCTAAGACCCACTTGATCCGTATGTTTTTTACGAGTATATATGCAAAAAATGGGCACTTTTAAAATATAACTCTCTAGGCACATTGAGAGGGGAAAATTTTGTTTTCATTCAAATAAGTTGTATATCTGATAGTACTGTTCAGACCCAATACATTGCGCCAAATTTTCGATCCCACATATACTGCACCGTTCAATACGACCAATGTTTTCGATCCCAGCACTGTTGCCAGATTGTCGGGATCAGTCGCTACGATTTCAATGTATAAAAGGGATTGAAAGAGTAGGTGTTATGGCAAGAATTTGTATATGTGTTAGTGAGTCGACGGGAAGACTAAATATCCTCACGAAGTGAACAATTTTCTTATCTGTGAAGATGAAATTCCTCATTCTCATTCGTTGAATAAATTTCTTACTTTCACTCACCTCATACCCACTAAACTCTATAAAATTTGTTGCCTACTGAAAAATGTCTCACGTTATTTATGGACGCCCCTTAACTAATTTCTCATCTTGGATTTTCCGACATATTAGTTTTAGAATGACGTCACATTATTTTTGAGTTATTCTCAACAAGCCCTTCCATTTGATACCCATATTGTAAAAGTAAATAAATATAACTATTTCGAAATCTTGGATGGTCCACCATATTGGATTAAGAATAACATCGCATTATTTTTCAAGTTACTTTCATCAAGCCATTTCATTTGATACCCAAATTGTAGGAGTGGATAAAAAGTAAATATTCCGCCATCTTGGAAGGTCCGCCGTATTGAATTTGGAATTCGTCAAAAAACTCAGCGTGTATTGTCATCTAAACTGAATGTATACACAAAATTTCAGCTCAATCGGTTGAAGATATCTGCTACAAAATTGAGTTGCAAGATTCCACCCAAACAATTAAATAATAGTATATTATTCAACGAGCAGTAATGTAGGTCATAACTCACGCAGATGAAGTTTGCAGCACGAGCTGCAAGCGAGTGCTGTAATTCATCAAGTGAGTTATGACCATTACCGCAAGTTGAATACTATACTTTATCTACGACTATAACAATAAATACTAAGATACAAATTCACAATAAATAGGTAGTATTAAATTAACTTATTTTGAAAACGTCAGAATTATTCATGTGACATTAGCAGATGAGTGACGGTCGATCTTACTTGGGATCTTAGTAGACTATACAGTGAGTTATAGTAGTGAGTTATTATTACTCACGCTGTTTGGTAATAGATACTATTAATTGCTAAAACGCAGTCGAATTATGAATTTATTATTCAATAGGAGTAGATAGAAGCTTTTTCTACTCCACCCATAGAAAGTAACGAAATTCGTACCTACATGTCACCAACATGTAACTGCCTATTTTAAGCTCTGTGCAACGTAAAACTACGATTTACTTCACAGTAAACGAAAAGCACGCTCACGGCTCAAGAGCCAATAAAGGTGAAATCTGTGAAGTGAATCGCACGGCGAATAACCAATAAGATAGAGCATTAGTAGTTAGCTACCACGGAAACGAATAGCAGCTATAACTTCTTAACGTTTCGTAATTGATTGATTAAAAATATAGTCACTTAATGGAATTCGAAGTTTTATGGGAATGAATACGTTCGTAGAAAAACTATAGTACGCAACTCGAGTGTTAAGGCCATTACGCACTTGTTAGGTATTGTCAGGTATTAACTGTTTTATGTGGCAATCATTCAGAACGTGGTTATTTCTGACAGCGAATTCTTCTACGTGTTAAAAGCTTCAGCATCGAAAAACTTGTGGAAAATGATCTTCTGCTCAGTAAACTTGAGTCCTACCTTCTCTCATAGATGTAGCGCCCTTTATCTCGTCAACCAAGCATTTCCCGATACAGGATCTTCTCGACTCCAAATTAGTCATGGAATAATAACCTACTAAGGAAAGAGGAAGAAAAAACATTCCAAAATTGTCTTATTTTCATAAATATCATATGAGAAATGGGGAATTACTGTTTATAACTGATCACTATTCGAAAAAATTTGAAATTTCGGCATTGCATCAGGGCATCAAATTATATACCCTGATCATTTTTCACCACATACATGTATGGACGATATCTGAATAGCTCTTTTCGAACCCGAAATACCAAATGAACTTTCCAATCCCATATATAATGCAACTGCAGGTCAAAATAATGAAATTGGAGAAAAAAACCAGGGATTGCAGAATGTCATGAAAAGCAGCACCATGTCTGAAAAAGCTAATATAGATGAAAATGCCACAGTACAGGAACATCCAATGGATGATCTAAAGTCTGGGTCTGATAGTAGCTCTACGCATACCAAACCGAAAAAAAGAAAAATGGAAAAAGGAAAGAGAAAACAACAACGCCACATATGGTCTGAAGAGGAAAAACGATTGGTTTTGACCTATTTCAGAAACCGTAGTAGGTCCAAAAAGGCGCCACGAAAAAATGAATGCCAGGACTTTATAGCGAAGAACTCGTTCTTTTTTGTAGATAATGATTGGGTGAGAATAAAAACTGGTTTACAACACCTATAGACAACAATAAAACCTAATTGAATGGAACTGTGATTTTGATATAGCTGAACTCAATTTTGAAGTTGGATAAATTTTAAATATTTTTGAATTATTATTTTTTATAATTTTTGTTTGTTTTTAATTGCTGACTCAAATTGAATATTGAAGTCAGATTTTTATTATTTTTGAATGACTATTTCTGTTATTATTGTGTTGTTTGTTTTTTATTGCCGACTGAACCTGAATTATAAAGGTCAATAGTTTTTAATTATTTTTGAATTAAATATTTTCGTTATTTTTCTGTTGTTTGTTTTTTATTTCATATTCTTTTATTGCTAGCTTGAACTCAATATTGAAGTCAGAAAGTTTCATATTATTCTTCAATGAATATTTATGTTATTTTTCTGTTGTGTTTTTTTATTGACTACTGAATATTGAAATGAAAAAGTTTTATATTATTCAAGAAATAAATATTTTTGTTATTTTTCTGTTGTCTATCAATATAGTGATATTTCGATAATTGCACAAGTAAAAACGACAGACGGTTGACGGTTGAGGATTTGTAAAAAAAAATTCTGTCTTGAAGTTTCGAAATGAATCATTTTTCATATAGTCGACACACTTTATCATCTTCATCGGGTTTGTATAAGCTGCCATACCGGAGAATCTGCAGTTCATATTGATACCAAAACAATCCAATAACAAATCTACGAGTCTATTCGAAATATTCACTGAGACCCATGACGACGTTTGTCCATACCGGGATCGTATAAATCCTCGAATAGTGTATTTGAGGTGTATGAATGGGAAACAGCGTCGCCATATTTAGGGACCCAATGCGTTGGTTAACTATACGAATTATATACAGCAAGTTAATGTCGACTGAAGCGCCCTCGCACTGGCCAAACACTGAAACTTTCTGTATATAATCACATATATAACCGACTTTTCAGACCCGGCTGAAAATGCTCCGCTAGCAGACCCTCAGCCCTCTCATAACGATTTTATAGTCGAACGTTACTAGTCCCGAAGCCGGATGTGACAACGTCAGTTTTGGACTGAAAAGTCGGTCGAGTATACCGATTTGAGTCTGTATGTGCGGTCGAACAAATATATATATATATATATATATATATATATATATATATATAATATATATATATATATATATATATATATATATATATATATATATATATATATATATATATATATATATATATATATATATATATATAGATATATATATATATATAATATATATATATATATATATATATATATATATATATATATTTATATATGCGTGGTCTCAAGCCTCCTAGACTCTCAACAGAATTTCTTCTATGTCAACTCTGAAACTGTTTCTGCATATTCAATAGATGAGTATCATGCAAATTGATCGTTATAAGTGGCCGGGTCGAAATTCAACTGTTATTCATTAAGTTTTTAAGTTTTTTCAAATGCTCATATCGGCAGTAGGAACGTAAACAATAATTATATAAAATAGAACAGGGAATGAACAGTATTATATATGAATTTAAGTTTTTTGCACTCACTCGCTTTATATAAACTTCAACTATGCTAAAACTGACACTGCGCGCAATATGTTTAAAAAAGGGTAACAAAATTTCGTCTTCACGTAATAGTATATAAATTTTCAGCAATGGTATTGTAAACTTACATGCGACGTTAAATAAGACCATCTCCAGTTTGACGCTCATTTGAACACGAAAACAAATATTTACAACTTTCTATAGTCTTTTTTAGCATATCATCCGACCTCGTCTTTGTATTTCTTTCATATAAGCTGTAAGTTCATCGTCCAGAGCTTCCTTTTCCACGTCCTTCAAACTACTGTTACTTATATCGCACGGACTATCGTCACAGTTCTTGTTTTGTTCAGCGGTTATATCTGCTTCTGAATAACGTACGGTGTAATACGCCGAAAATTTCCGGCGATCAACTTGATTGTCTGGAGCTACGCATTCGAATAACTGACAACATCCTGATATCCCAGAATTTCCTTTTGTAACAGCTTCAGAGGGTTTAATGTGAATTGCGATGAGGTCAAGATTTGGAAGTGCCATCTGGTAGTTGCATTCATTGTCTGACTGACATACATGGCTCTGCACTGTAATATTTTGTCCATTCCCTTTTTGGCACCTGTGTTTGGATAACCTGTGAGAAACAACAGAATGATCAATTGATTGGTCCGATTCTCGGTGAAAATCCATTACAATAATGTGAATAAAACTTCGGTTTTTGATTTTAACTTTATTATATCAAACATAACAATTAATTCGCCAAACACAGTGGCTTCATCAGATGAGTAATTCAAACTTACTTTAGAAATGGAATATCTTACGAATCTAGAAATAGCATTTATGAATGGGGATGAGAAAACCTAAACGTAATATATCGACAGGTAGATAAAAGTATGAAAGTGGATAAACATAACAGGTACAAAAATCCAATATTTCACCAAAATAAATTTAACAGAGGAGAATTATTGATATCTAATTGATCATTTAATAAATTATTGAAACTATTTCCAATATTGATTTCAAAGGCTTCTGATAAGTTAAGTTTATAGCCTTTCTTTTCTGTATGTAATATTTCTAAAACGTCATTGGAGGTATGATTACGTTCCAGCAGGTGTACTGAATATGTCGAATCTGTTTATCCAAAAGTTAAATATATTGTCGAAAACTTCTATTAATTTCTATAGGAGATCCAACACACAAAATTTCTACTTTCTTGTAAAATCGAAATATAATAATATCATTCAAAACTCAGAATACAATAGGTAATCATATTAGAAAGTCTAAAAGTGAAACTACTTTTCATAATGAACCAGGTATTAATAAGCCAACTTGTGGTTCATGTCCTATGGTATATATATATATATATATATATAATTATCAAGAGTTTATATATATATATATATATATATATATATATATATATATATATATATATATATATATATATATATATATATATATATATATATATATATATATTGGCCAAACCGGCAAAAACTTCAGAGTTCGAATATCTGAACATATAAGAAGTTACGATAAGGAAAAAAGAGATTCGACATATTCATTACACCTACAGAAACATAATCATACCTTCAATGACGATTTTGCAATATCACATAGAGAAAGGAAAGGCTATAAACTTAACTTATGAGAAGCCCTTAAACTCAATATTAGAAAAAGTTCCAATAATTCATTAAATGAAGAATTAGATATTGATAATTCTCCACTGTTAAATTTATTTTAGTGAAATATTGAATCCTGGTACCAGTTATGAAAAGGAAACACAATTGTTTCATTCCTCATTGAAGTATGTGTCAGGGAGGCGGGCAGCTTGAGTTTGGGATTAGCTCCTTCAGCCAGATCAGAGGATACACTTGTATGTACAAGTGCATTAAGGATAGGTGAGGCGGGATATTTATGGAACATAGGAAGTGTGGGCGGGGTTCGGATGATTAATACTGGCCCAGCATTCGCCTTGTAAGTTTGCAAGTACTGACTTACATTACCATGAGGAAACCTCTGAAAAAACTCATGGCAGACCAGTCGGCCCCGGGGTTTGAACCCGAGACCTCCCAAATACTAGCCAGCGTACCTAACATACTCGACTAACTAGCTTGGGACCCGCAGTTATGAAAAAAAAAGGAAACACACGTGTTTCATTCCTCCCTGAAGTATGTGTCAGGGAGGCGGGCAGTTTGAGTTTGGGATTAACTCCTTCAGCCAGATCAGAGGATACACTTGTATGTACGAGTGTATTAAGGATAGGTGAGACGGGATATCTATGGAACATAGGAAGTGTGGGTAGGGTTCAGAGGATTAATACTGGCCCATCATTCGCCTTGTAAGTTTGCAAGCAGTGACTTACATTACCATGAGGAAACCTCTGAAAAAAACTCATGGCAGACCAGTCGGCCCCGGGTTTGAACCCGAGACCTCCCAAATACTAGCCAGCGTACCTTACGTACTCGACAAACTAGCTTGGTCCCCAGTTATGATGTTTACCCTCCCTTTTATACTTTTATCTACCTGCCTATAGATTACGTTTAGGTTGTCCCATTCCCCATCTGTATTTCCCATTCCTAGATTCGTAAGATATTCTATTTGTAAAGTTAGTTTGAAAATTGAAATATTCGTCTGATGAAAACACTGCGTTTGGCGAAACAATTGTTATGTTTAACAAAATAAAGTGAAAATCAGAAACCTAAGTTTTATTTACATTAAACAACAAAATATTCAATAAAGCAAATGAGATTCAAATATTTCGAAATAAATCACATTATTGCAAATTTCTAATCAAGATAAGGTTTCGAAACTCTTCCTCAGTTTCAACTCACTTAACGGTTTTTAGAATTTTTTTTAATATTCAACTGGTCCAAATAATAATTTTCATTGAAATCAGTTCAGCGAAGTGAAAAGTCCTTTCAATTTGAATTAATTTAATTTCGGATATTGATTACATTGTGCAAGTGTAACATGAGATTGTTTTCGATTCTTATTTGATATGGGGAATATTTTTTCTTTATCACGCATCATTTGACAATAATAACAAAAAATTATTGTAACGCCAATAAAATTATTCCGAGATCCTAAATTGACGATACAATCCTTCAGGTGAATCTGGATTATTAGTTGTACCGGGTGTCTGATTAAGAGAGTCGCGCGGCTGTATCTCACAAACTATACGTCGTAGAGACTTACGGTGAAAAATTTTATAACCAAATTGCCCAACACAAAATCCTGGAAATTATTTTCAGGTTTCTAAGATGGCCGCCAGGGGGCGTAACCGCCATCTGAAACTTTTTAAGTGATTTTTTTCTGAAATTCATCTAGCCAATATACCAAAAAAATATTTTCTGTTTAAAGCTGAGCTTCATTCGAGTCATTTTTATTTGACACATTTTGACGTATCTATTGAAATGAAGGGGTGGGGGTGATTGAATGTTTTTTTGAATAAACAGCTGTAACTCCTGAACGACTGAACGAATTTCAACAAAGTTGATCTCGTTGGGAAAAGCATTTATTGCTTCATCGAAAACATTTTATCTATGGTATGTCAAATTTTTAGTTATGCCGGTAGAGAGCATTTTTTGATATAATAACAGAAAATTGCTAATTTCTCTAAAAAATTGAATGCAATAACATAACTTTTTTCCTTAAAAATGTATTGTGATGATGCCAAAATAGGCTAGTGAAAATCGTATCTCGATACCTTATTCCTAGCCTAAAATATGGAAGAAAGAAAATTTAGTTATCATATGATTCAAAAAGACGCCATTACACCGGTATTTATTTTCATTTATCTGTATTTTTTCCAAGAATCAATGATGAAATTTAATAATTTTATGATTTTAAAAAAATAACATTCTTATTTCAAAAACTTCAAAAAAAAATCGAGTGGGAGTATAATAACCAATGTGATAGTATGCAAGTGCAATGTAGTCAGTATATGAAGAGCAGGCCATGGAGGAAAATCATATGCCTAAAATCAACTTATCAACAAATACTAAAATTATGCATATAGTGGCAGTTTAATAAGTTTTTGTGGCACACAGAAGTAAGGATTGAAAAAGATTGAAATACATTTTACAAACAATGAAGCTGTTGATATCACTGACGGTATACTTTGAAATTCTTCAAAATGTGGCATTGGCACAAAGAATATACAGTGCTCTATATTCGGCGTCTACGCCATGCGAGAATTTTTCCGCGTTTAGTCCGAAATTTGCGTAATACTGCACTTACTTCGACCCTATAAATTTCAGATGAAAACAACAAATTCTCGCATGGCGTGAACGCCAATTTGGAAATCGAGTTCTATATAATCTTTGTGCCATTGCCGCATTTTGAAAACTTTCAAAATATACCGGAAACATATCAACATCTTCATTGTTCGTGAATGCATTTCAATAGTTTTCAGTGCTTACTTGTGTGTGCCACAAAAACTCATTACACTGTCATTATGAGTTCATTTTTGATATTTGTTGACAAGTTGATTTTAGGCATTTATTTTTCCTTCATGGCCTTCTCTTCTTATTCAGACTAGTTTATTGCACTTTCACAAATAACATTTATTGATTATTATGCCCCTAAACGATTTTATGAAATGTTTTTGAACTAAGAATACTAGAACCTATATGATAATCATAAATGATGAAATTTCATCATTGATTCTTGGAAAAATATAGATAAATGAAAATAAATACCGGTGTGATGGCGTCTTTTTGAATCATATGATAACTAAATTTGCTTTCTTCGATATTTTAGGCTAGGAATAAGATATCGAGATACGGTTTTCACTTGCCTATTTTGGCATCATCATAATACATTTTTATGGAAAAAAGTTATGTTATTGCATTTAATTTTTTAGAGAAATTAGCAATTTTCTGTTATTATATCAAAAAATGCTCTCTACCGGCATAACTAAAAATTTGACAAACCACAGATAAAATGTTTTCGATTAAGCAATAAATGCTTTTCCCAACGAGATTAACTTTGTTGAAATCCGTTCAGTCGTTCAGGAGTTACAGCTGTTTATTAATAAAAACATTGAATCGCCCCCCACCATTTCATTTCAATAGATACGTCAAAAAGTGTCGAAGAAAAATAACTCGAATAAGGCTCAGCTTTCAAGAAAAAATGGTTTTTGGTATATTCATTAGATGAATTTCAGAAAAAAATCACTTTAAAAGTTTCAGATGGCGGTTACGCCCTCTGGCGTCCATCTTAGAAACCTGAAAATAATTTCCAGGATTTTGTGTTGGCCACTTTGGTTATAAAATTTTTCACCGTAGTCTCTACGACGAATAGTTTGTGAGATACAGCAGCGTGCTGTATCTGTAGTCAGACACCCGTACAAGGTTTTCATATTTATAATGACATAATATTGATAAAAATTTTAACATATATTAATTGAAATGCGTTCCGTAATACTTCTTCGTTAGATCCTCACTAAGCACTGAAATAATTCTATGGATACAGGTATTATAAGATATTAACCTAACTCCAATTATTTGGGAGCTTATATGAAATATTCTGGGAATTCAAACCGAACTACTACCAGGTAATGCATTGTTGAAATTAAGTATGGGATTATTTGTTTCTGTCGATTGGGGAGAAGACCAGTTAAGTCCCAAACCGACAATAATTAGAATGAGAAATCTAAAATTCATTAAATTAAAATGACCAGGGAATATAAAATTAATTGTAAAGTCAAATACACGGGTGGCTAAAATAACTAACAATTAATCCCTTATTATACTTGTTCAACATTGGAGTTCCTGGTAGTGATACGGCTTGAATTTCATAAATATTACACATAAGCTTCAAGATTAATAGTATCCACCATCAGAGGTGTCTCTGGTCATCTGGCCATCCAGGTGTTGCACAAGTTGAGTACCTACATAAATAACGATCTTTAGATCATTTCTGACAATTCGATAATTTAGTTGCTTTAGACAGGAAAAGTGCATTTTTCAGGAATCTGCGTTAACTCCAATTTAATCAGGCATACATATACCTCTACCATTGCCAACTCAGCGGCATAGAAGCTTATTTATGTATTTCGTGCTGAAAAACTGTTTACGCCACATTAGCTATTATATCGCTATTTTATAAGGCTCAAGTTCATCCAGCATTGGAATACTGCTCTTATGCTTGGACCTCCAAACAAGTGCACTGCTTTTACCTTTTCCTTTTAATTCAATAAATTCAAATACTCAGGTGGCCAGGAAAAACTTACGAATAGTCTCTTATTAAACTTGTTACAACACCTTGTAGTGGTTCATCATAAGGTCCTTGATTATTTAGATTGTATATAAATATCTGATCTTTTGAATCTTATCATTGTTTAGTTAGCGTCTGATCTGACGAAGTAGTCCTGCGAACCGCAAAGTTAGTATTTTCAATAAATTTGTGTGTGTATTATATCTCTATGAATATAAATTTTCAGAAGCCTCATCAATTAATTTCGAGAAGTTTTTCTGAAAATTTGATAATTTTCCCGGAAAGATTGCGGTTGCTTCTATGGGCGTGCCAAATTTCGAGTCACGCGACTTTTACTGCGTCGAATTCGGCCGAGAAATGAAAAAGTCCCATTTTTTCGATATTGTAAGATTGTAATATTGAAATTTCGATCTGGCGGTTTTTAAGGCTTCACCGAATTTTGAAAGTCGGACGATTTTTCGGACGGAAGAAATGCGTCGAATTTCATCCAATTTTGCCCTCTAAAAGTTGGCCTAACCAATTCACAGTCGTTAGCTCCAAGCTTAAAATTTCCTTCGTTACGTCTCTCGAAGGTATCCGGAGCCGGCGAGCGTTAGAAAGAGAGAGATAAGGTAAGTTGGAAGTGGTATAAGATTATAGCGACCACATCTTTCGTCTTTACCCAAATGCACATAAGTAGCTTCGACGGATTTTCGAGGCCGTAGCGCAGTAGAAAGAGACAAAAGACGTATGTCCATCGTAGATGAAAATTCAAGATGATGCAAGTAGAACGGGCTCTTCCAGGCATGGGCGTAGCTCGCATAGGTGTTCATGGATATATATTTTCGTGAATCTATTGAAAAAGGGCATAGAGCCTCATTCACTAATCGGGCTGTTCACTAGTATCTAAATAAACATATAACAACGTCATTTTGCAGATCAGCCCGTCTCATACATCATCAGTCAAAATAGAAATAGAAAGGTCTCGATAAAATAGTATATTGTACAACGAGAATGGAATGACATGCATTTCCCACGAGTATGACGTTTGCAGCACGAGCCGCAGGTGAGTGCTGCAAATCAAACGAGTAGGAAATGGTCATTCCATGCGAGTTTTACACAATACCTTTTCTACGAATGTTACTGTTACATAAAATGGGATAAGTAATATTTTTCCTTTTAGCGTTTTAAAGAATGTCAATCTGACTTTCCACAAAAAACACGCGGCGCCGGTTAACACCACCTTTGTAAAAATACCCGTGCACTATGTGAACTTTGTAGTTCACTCACCATGGTGATAGAAGCACAATGAAAATGGGTATAAAACAATGCACTATGTTCCGCAATTACTTTTGAACATAGAATGATGGTTTTTATTGACATTCGTAGAAAAATATACATTCCTCACTGTTGGTGACGATATATCCCAGAAACGATGCCGAAGCAACGCTCTACTTTATTTTGATGTTTCTTAAATTCAATGCTTCATGGATAAATCGAAATATCATGCAGTCAACAGATATCTATTATTTGTACCACTGAATAGTGTAATAACTGGAACGATTGTGCGAATAAAAATTGTTTCTAGCCCTCCGTTCGAGTAATGCGGCAACAAATCCTGTATTGTTTTTCTAAAAAAACGTTACAAATTGGCTGTACCATCGCCTTCAACTTGAACGAATTGATCCAATGACATAACCTTAAGCTACAGTTCCACCGGAGGAACTATGGGGAACATTTTCGTTGCTGTTGCGTGTTTCCGAAAATGTTCCCAAATGTTCCTGAATGTTCCTTAAGATTTTTTTATGGTTCGGCAACAAATGTTGCCTGTTTCTACTTGTCACGCTTCAAGCTACGATTCCACCGGAGGAACATATTTGTTGCTGTTCCGTGTTTACATAAATGTTCCAAAATGTTACTCAAATTTCTTTATTTTTCAGCAACAAATATTGAATGTTTCTACTTGACGCCGGTTCATATTTTGAGCGGTAAACTTCAGAAGAAAATAGCAAGCATTTGTGAAAAAAACCGTGTTGCTATCGCAGAGGAACCGTATCGAGAACGCAACTAGTAAACATTCGCAGATTTTCAGTGTGCAGTGAAGTACAAAAACGAATAAACTTATAGCTACGTTTCCACCGGAGGAACATTGATGAACATTTTTGTTGCTGTTGCTTGTTTCCGTAAATGTTCAAAAATGTTTCTTATTATAATTTCTTTATGTTTCGGCAACAAATGTTGATTGTTTTCTACTAAATAACATGCAACTATTGACAATTTAAGTTGCTTCAGTGGAAACAAGAAGTTGACGTATGTTGCCATAACTTTTACTTTTGGCAACAAGGAGAAACATTCAGCAACAAATTGTTCCTCAATGTTTCTCCGGAGGAACTGTAGCTTTAAGTTACTACCACTTAGTTTTTTGTTGAAGGTACTTTTATTTTGTTATGAATCGTTTGTGCGAGTAGTGATGCACAAAATAGTACAATGAGATTATTGTATTAGATTCTCTTTGAACTCGACAGCTATTCTAGCACAATGAATAAAAGCTACTCCCTTGGAAGATTTTACCCCATATTTTACCTATATTTTAACAACTTTTTCATTTCATTAATACTAATTCGCGAATTTTAATCATTTCTCTAAATTAAATAAATAATTTTCAAATTTGTATTACGGTTTGATAATCAAGCGTAGTTTTTCAATATGCTTAGCGAATTTGTTTTCTTCAATAAAATAAATTATTTTCAGATTTTTACTTCGGTTTGCTATTATAAAGAGTGGTTCTTTAAAAACCTTAATTTATTTCGTTTGAATCGTATCTCGACGCGATGCACTTCCCGCGATATATATATATATATATATATATATATATATATATATATATATATATATATATATATATATATATATATATATATATATATATATATATATATATATATATATATATATATATATATATATATATATATATATATATATATATATATATATATATATACAGGGTGATTCATTAAGGATGGCGACCGGCCGTATCTCGGAAACCGTATGTCCTAGAATTTGGGGAAAAAAATTCTTATATGCTAATCTGACCTAAAAAAATAATTAAAAATGTTTTTGAGTCCATAGTTTTCCGCTAGGTGGCGCAATCTACCACTTATAAAATATAATTCGATTTTTTACGAAATATTCCCCAATGTAGGCTGGTAAAAAATATCAAATTTAGAAACTACTGTCCTGATTCCACAACTCTTGTAGAAGTCATTTTTCTGTATTCCCTGTTCTGAAATGGTGGGGGAAGTTCTCTTTCTTCAACATAAAAAAGACTGTAACTCCATAATGCATGAACCGATTTTCGAAAACGTAGACTCTATGCAAAAAGTAATGAATGTAGATTTCAGTAACGAATAACAAAAACACTTTTAATTTTCCAATCGGCAACTAGAGGGCGTTATGTAACACCTAGCTATATTTATGATTTTTTTTGAGAAATTTCAAATGCAATGCTATAAATCTAACTATCTAGCAAAAAGCCAAATCTGATGACTTATTGACCTGTCAAAACCGCGAACTGATATCTCTTTTCATTCCAAAGATATTAGCACTTTTTGATGAGTGTTGATGATTGTTGGCTCGCCCTGTGGTGGAAGGTGGAAAAGAAATTATGTTGCTAAAACTGTTTTGAAAATAAAATAACAAGTAGAAACGCATCATCAAAATATTTAATAACATAACATAATGAAACACAACTAAGGGAGCTACTCATAACAGATATTTATAAAACGCTTCCTCTATCTCATTATTTTAAATACTCAAAATGCTTGCCATTATTTGCTTTGAACTATTTCGGATAAAAATTTTCGGGTAAAAATTCAATCCCAAATCTCTCAAACGGTCTCTTATAGTTTTATGTTCATGGACGAGCCGCAATTTTACAAATTTTAATGATGTTAAACTGTTGAGAGATAAATGTTTCAAAAGTCAGCAAGTTACCTATGAAAATGACACCAATGTTTTATGATTGTTTACTTTTAAGTTTTTATTGCTGTCAAATTTATTCTGACTGTTTGCAAACTAACTCGTTTATAATGCCTTTTTATTCAAATGGAGAGGCATATGATATGCTCAGTATATATTTTGAAAGTCTACAAAATGAAGTAATTGCTGAAAGGGAGTATGCGATACGATATCCTGAAAGGCGGCGTCATTCTCGGAAATTATTCAGAAGATTGGCACAAAGATTGCGAGAAAACTGCCGCATTAAGAAATAGGATACGTAGAAGTCGCAATGAAGAAAATGTTACTAACGTATTGGTGTTAGTTAAGTCTGAACCCCATTTGAGTATTCGAAAAATTGCAAGAGATCTAGGATTGAATTATTCTTTGGTGCAAAGAATATTAAAGGATTATAAAATGCATCCTTATCATATTATTTCACAACAGCATGAAATTAGCCCAGACAAAAATTGTAGATGGGATAATTATCTATAAAAAATTTCAAAATACTTTTTTTTCTAAGTCTCCGTTTTTGAGATTCAAAAAGTTGAAAGAGTTGCAATCGTCATAATATGGACGTTTCAACGCCACCTTTGAGCTAGTATTTTTTTGATTTCTTACAACATTCTGAATCTTTAATCTCAGAAACGGTGGCTCTGAGGAAAAAATTTATGAAAACGTTTTTTATAGATAATTAGGTGATCTACAATTTTTGTCTGAACTAATTCCATGATACAACTTACTGCTTTGCTGAAAATCACAAAAACACCGTTTTTATGATATTCGAACCCCAGTAAATTTTTTGCACGTATCAAATCGATGAAGACTTTTCAGATTTCATTTATAATGGTGTTTTGAACAATCCTACCAATTTTCAGATGGGTGCGAATTTTTATAACTTCACTCCTATTTTTTGGTCTAATTTGACCAGACTAGTTTTGTTTCATTATGTAATGTTAGTAAATATTTTCATGATGCGTTTCTACTTGTTATTGTTTTCTCAAAACAATTTTAGCAACATAGTTTCTCTTCCACCTTACAGGGCGAGCCAACAATCACCAACACTCAGCCAATATCTTTGGAATGAAAGGAGATATCAGTTCGCGGTTTCGACAGGTCAATAAGTCATCAAATTTGGCTTTTTGTTAGCTAGTTAGATTCATAGCATTGTATTTGAAATTTCGCAAAAAAAATCATAAATAGAGCTAGGTGTTACATAACGCCCTCTAGTTGCCGATTGGAAAATTAAAAGTGTTTTTATTATTTGTTACTGAAATCTACATTCAATACTCTTTGCATAGAGTCTACGTTTTCGAAAATCGGTTCATGCATTATGGAGTTACAGTCTTTTTTATGTTGAAGAAAGAGAACTTCCCTCACCATTTCAGAACAGGGGATACAGAAAAATGAGTCCTACAAGAGTTGTGGAATTAGGACAGTAGTTTCTAAATTTGATATTTTTTACCAGCCTACAATGGGGAATATTTCGTAAAAAATCCAATTATATTTTATGAGTGGTAGATTGTGCCACCTAGCGGAAAACTATGGACTCAAAAACATTTTTAATCATTTTTTTAGGGCAGATTTGCATATAAGAATTTTTTTCCCCAAATTCTAGGACATACGGTTTCCGAGATACGGCCGGTCGCCACCCTTAATGAATCACCCTATATATATATATATATATATATATATATATATATATATATATATATATATATATATATATATATATATATATATATATATATATATATATATATATATATATATATATATATATATATATATATATATATATATATATATATATATATATATATATATATATAACTATTGTGGGAAGTGTATCGCGTCGAGATACGATTTGAAGAAATAATTAAAATTCGGGAATAAGTATTAATGAAGAGAAAATGTTGTTAAAGTATAGGTACATGACTACTAATGGATTTCTTAATTTCCATGGAATAAGGATAGTCTAAACTAATCATTCATTGAACACCGAGTGAATTGTATTTGGTTTTAAGCGATTTTTGTTCAAAGATAATTCTTAATAACAATTTTTTCGAAATTCTAACTGCATATTAAATTATAGAATATTGGGGTAAAATCTTCCAAGCGAGCTTTTAACTATTGCGCTAGAATGACTGTCAAAGTTCAAAGAGAATCTAATACACTAATCTTATTGTACTATTTTATGCATCACCCCTCGCACAAACGATTCATAATGAAATAAAAGTACCTCCAACAAAAAACTGAGTGGTAGTAACATAAGGTTATGACATTGGATCAATGCCTTCAAGTTGAAGGCGATGTACATCCAATTTGTAACGTTTTTTTTTAGAAAAACAATAGAGGATTTGTGTCTATCAGTTTCATCCTTTGCAGTGGCCATATTGAGATTTTTAATATTCTGCTCTTGAAGGTAGAATAGAAATGACTGCCGATCGAAACTTCATCAAGCTAGCCATTAGAGAGGAATTATACGAAATATTTTATTTTCAAATAATTGCCCTGAATTAACCGACGTTATTGAAAAGTTAACCTTTCGTGACTTTCTCAAAACTTTGAAAGGATTGATATGAATTTAGCGTTAATGAACTTTAAAAATGATAGAGTCAAAAAACAGACAATCGTGTTTCATAAAAAAATTCCGTCTATTGCCATCATCAGTTACTAATTACGTGCTAATCAGTCCAATATCAGCAGGTCACGTCTGCTAATATTAGATAACCACATTAGATAAACTACATAAACGTCATAAACCCTTACACACATCCGTATCATCTAATATTAGCACACCTGATATAATGATATAATATATAATACTGAATAATACTGATATAATACTAAATAGCACGTAACCAGTAACTGAAGACAGCCACAGCTGCATGAAATTTAATGACATAACATTGATAGTTATCTTTTTTTTCATTTTTTCAAAATTCTATTCGAAACATTATATTGCTGAGGGTTTCTCTTATCTCCCTTAATTTCATTATGAAACATAGTTATCTGTATTTACATCTTTTCAATTTTTATAGAATTCATTTACGCCATCTCAAATGGTCTGTTATCGCCAAGAAAAGACAAGTTAATATGTATATATATATATATATATATATATATATATATATATATATATATATATATATATATATATATATATATATATATATATATATATATATATATATATATATATATATATATATATATATATATATATATATATATTATTATATTATTATATCTATATATATATATATATATATATATATATATATTATTATATTATTATATTATATATATATATATATATATATATATATATATATTTTTAAAATTTTTTAAATATTCTATTTCGAATATTAAATGGGTAAGGGTTTCTGTTATCTCCCTTAATTTTTTATGAGACATAGTTATCCGTATTTTCATCTTTTCAATTTAAATAAAATTTACTTGTGCCAAATTGATATCGATTCAATATTTTAAGGATCCTAGAAAGTCAATAGTGTTTCCAAACTCAAATTGCCTGTTACAACTAAGAAGAGACAAGTAAATATATATATATATATATATATATATATATATATATATATATATATATATATATATATATATATATGATATATATGCAATCTGTATCTTCTTGGCAACTTTCCTTTAAAACATATTAGGACAAGAGGAAACTGACCTTTTTTCTATCTCCTGATCTCCGAACGATTGCGCCGAGTCCTTATTAGTGAGGAGCGCGGTGTTCGTTTGAGAAGTGTGCTCGTCCTCTTTGCCAGATTCGGTAGTTGATTCCCTTGCTCCACAGCCGGTGAGAGCAGAACGAGAGAGCACTGAGTACGTCCGTTCTGTTCGCCGTGACTTGAGGCACGGTAGATTACAACAGCGCGTAAACGTTTCCTGTAAAAAAAACACTGCACATACTTTAGGTGGATGATTTAGATTTTAGCCTCAATTATTAATTATAAAAAAGTGAGCGGATAGTGTTATAATTTGATATCCTACTCAAATAGTCCGCAAAGGTAATCAACATTATGTTTCCGTCAAAACCCGAAATCGGTCAATTCCGAATTTCCAAGGCAGAGCAAGTTTTATCATAGCATCATCTTTAATACTAGTGTAAACTAGGGTATTACTAGAATTAACCATTTATGCTAGATAATTCTAGTACTAACAATATTTTTTCAGTTAAAACTAATTGTTGGATTGATTGGGCCGATACTTGGTGTAAATTAATAAACATATTGAAACAATGGTTAAAAATAACAATTTACACATTTATATTTTATAAATGTGCGAATTGTTATTTTTAATCATTGTTTTAAAACTAATTGTGACTAGTTACATCCAGTACTAACTGAAATTACTTGAAATGAACAAGTACAATAAATTATTCAAAACAAACAAGTTGCTTGTTTATTTTGTATTTGAAAGCAGAAGAGCGTTCAAAGAAAACGAAATTTTGTTATTTTCTAGAGAACAATATTTCGTTAGTCGGCATATTGAACATAAAATATGAACAAAGAAATTTTAGTTCCTTATTTTGAAACAAAACAGTATGCATAGAAATGTTGTTAATCGAAAAAAAAAATTTTCTTTTTGCTTCCGCAGGTAAGCTATCATTTCATTTTGAGTTGCCGAGTATTTTTTCTTGAATATCTTTTGGAAATTAATGTTTTCTTGTAAACACAACGTGTGAAGCCTCGAAGTGCTATATATGGGTTTTAGCTGAATAGACTACATCGTACTACATCGTAGTCGCACCTTTAGGTCTGCCGTAACATAATTTCGCTAACTTAAGCGCGTTTTTTTGCGATATGTGTTCTGCTTCTATGCAAGTTTCACCAGAGTTTGGGAGTTTTCCGACATGTTCAGACCCAGCAAAAACTTCGTGTTTCAATTTCCTGTATTATGTCCGGTTCGGTGTATAATTGCTTCAATTCAATGGTTTCTCCCCCGAATGTAATAAATGGCCTAATGATTGTCTCATAGCTATTAATTTTGGAGCGTCTAGATAGGTATTGAAATTCCAGGATATTATTTAAAAAGAATATGCACCTGTTAGCATCTTGCATTCGTGCTTCGATCGGCCCTCTGATACGTCATTGCCGTCAGTGAGAATTGTTCCTAGATATTTAAACGACTCAACTCTTTCAAAGTATTACCCTACTGTTGAATTTTGCTTGTTCATCTTTCAACCTTCGACTTGTAAAACACTTTGCCCAGTTATATCAATATCATCTATATATGCTACTAGCACATTAAGGCCATTTGGCTATGAAGTGCCAATATATGATCATTCCTTCCGTAGATTCTAGTTTTTCCCACATAAGTTGTGTAATTCTAGTATTACCTAGCCCTAGATAATAGAGAGATATCGGTAACCCGAATAGCGCCAGGCAGTATTAGCGCATACATATTTTGACATTTAAACTATGCGCGATTCGATTCTTAACGCAACGTCCCTAAACAACGTTACCGCCAGCCCTACTTTACGGAGCATAACGACAGACGGTATTTGAAATAGCGCCTGACAAATTAACATGCCGGGCATGCGCAGAGTTTTTTTTAAAGTTAAAGGTTATATAAGTATTAATATGTCTGTAATTCTGGTTATTAACAGTGACATTGCTTGAGAAGAATATCCAAATACTTGTATATCTCTTAATCTATTAGGATATGTAATACATGCAAAATGCAGTAATACCTGCAATAAAATAAGAATATATATAGGAATTGTAGACACATTGTGTTTTTTTACATTTCAATACTTTAAAAAAATAAACTTACTGGTCACTTTATTTTTATTTTGTGTTCGTACAAACTCTGGGATCTGTAGAGCGTGATACAATCTGTAAATATCATCTTTCTCAAACCTAAACAAAAATTTACAGTCTTCATCTGGAACTAATGAAAAACTCTTATAATGTTCATCAAAATAGCGGATTCAATGTCTTGATCATTTCCACCACCAATAATTTTTCAGTTCAAGATCTTCATCCATTCCAGAGATTCTAGTGGAAGTTGGGAAAAAGGATTGAAGATAAAATGAATCTATATAATAAATAGTAGTATAATTTTTGTTTTTTATTGGGACAATAATAATTCAAAAAATCCCGGATATGGCTAAGGCAAACACACAAATTGAATTAAAAACAAAACTGACAAGACAAACAAAAGACACAATAACAATAAAGCATAAAGCTAGGTTAAAAGGTTAAGTCACATTTTCTAATAGGGCGGGTTCTGTGAATTACATCACGGTAAAACATCGCTGCCGATAACTGTTGAATAAAACAAAAATACCGCTTGACGTAAAACCAATACCGCAGGACGTTAATATCGTTCACAGGCGCTATTCGTTTTACCGATATCTCTCTAATACTAGTATATAAACGAGGTGCTATGATAAAACTGAATCTATTTATGAAATTCGGGAAATGCCTGATTCTGAATTTTTACGGCAACATAAAAATCGTAAGTATTCAGAGCCGTACCTAAGACACTAGAGTTTACTTGTATATTTTTACCCAAATAAGTAGAAATATCAAAACTTGGATGTCGGAAGTGATATAATTACAAAAATTTAATCTTCATAAGACTTAGGCTAAGAACTGTTATTTTAGCACTATTAAAGTCATAGATGCAACAGAACCGTTTCAAATGAAAAACATGTAATAAAAAAACACCTCAATTAGGCCGAGTTATCAATTTGTCATAAATATCGCGTTCCTTGTAAAGTTTAACACAGTTCTAGAGATGGCACTGCAAATATATTCTCGGAGAATAGTGTTCGGATATTAGCAAATTCAACGTTTCAACCTTCTCCATAATATGGGACCAAATCTATTCAGTTTCTTCGCAGATGATAGTGATTCATATTTCAAACATAATGTCATACTTTCAACACCTCTAACCGAACCGTCAACACAAGTATATAATTTATTTCTTCAATTTCCATAAATTGACACATGTACAGGTATGACATTATGTGTGGTTCGAAATATTCATAGAATCGAATTATTCAACTCAGCCTAGGATAATCATTCTATATAAATGCCAATGAGATTTTGTCGAAACACCGAAAGAGAGATTCGAATCAGATTATAATACTATTCGTCAACTTATATAAAATATATATATATATATATATATATATATATATATATATATATATATATATATATATATATATATATAAAAAATATATATATATATATATATATATATATATATATATATATATATATATTTATATATATATATATATTTATATATATATTTATTTATATATATATATATATATATATATATATATATATATAAATATATATATATATATATATATATATATATATATATATATATATATATATATATATATGTATTATTGCCGAAATATTCAAATGAAGTTTGCTCAGGGAATGTAAACTCAGCAAGGGTATCAAAACAGGGATCTTTTTAGCTACACCAATGTATTTCGACAGTCATTGTTGTCTTCTTCAAGGTCTAAGACATAAAACAAAAAACTATGTACCAAAGTACACTTTCAAGCTTTCCAACCACTCACAGCTAGTGATATGTCAGTAAACTAAACAGTACACAAAACATTTTCCATCCATCCATGACCTTGAAGCCCTGTATGGGCCGCAGCCTCCTCCTTTCTTAGCCTCGTTTAGCATCATTTGCCATCCTTTTCTGTCCGCTGCTGCTCTTTCCAGTTCCTTATGCCTATTAGTTCTCTTGCGTCTTTTTGTATGTTGTTATGCCATCTTAGTCGTGGTCTGCCTTGTCTCCTGTTGCTTATCATGTTCCTTTGGCAGATCTTCTGTGGTATTCTTTCTTCTCCCATACGTTCTACGTGTCCTGCCAATTGCAGCAGTTGTATTTTTATATATTTGACTAGGTCTATATTATACAGTTGTGCCAGTTCTTGATTATATTTTATCCTCCATCCGTCCTTTTCCTGGCTTGGCCCGAATATTCTTGTCAGTATTTTTCTCTCAAATTTTAATAATAGGTTCTCAGTGTTGGTCGTCATTGTCCACGCTTAGCACCTGTAGGTCGCTATCGGTCTAATGATGCTTTTATACACTTTCAATTTGGTTTTTACCCCTACTATTTGCGATTTCATAAGGTAAATTTTGAACTGCGTAGTATGATATATTCCCGGCTATCAGAATCTGTTGAATTGTTTGTGGCGTTAAGCTCTGTTCGTTCAGTGTTGAGACCAGATATCTTTATTCTCGTACCACTTCAATATTCATATTATCCATAGTTTTGTTCTGTTCCTGCCGCGTCCTTGATTTTAAGGCCATGTATTTCGTATTGTCTCCATTTACCAGTAGTCCTATGGGTCTTGCCTTTTCTATCAGCTGCATAAATGTTTCCTTCACTGCCAGTACATTCCTTCCCACTATATTCAGATCGTCTGTATATCTCATAACTTGGCATGACTTGTTCATAATGGTGCTGTCAGTTTTAATTCCTGTGCCTCAGGTCACTTTCTTCATGGCTAGGTTAAATAGGATCAGAGCTAGCCCATCTCCTTGTCTTAGTCCTTTAACAGTTGGGAATTTTTCTGTGAGCTGGTTTTCTATTCTGACCTGATTGAGCGTCTCTTCCATGGTTACTTGTATCATCTTGATTAGCTTCTGTAGTACATCAAATTCTTTCAGAATGTTATACATTAACAGTAACAATTATTAGAAAGGAAGCTGTATATAATAAAATTTGAAATAATCTGTCTCACGAATGGAAATTAACAGTAGACATAGAGGTTAATAACGTATCAGTCAAGACAACTGATATTTTCATGATCTCATATAAATAATATATGTATTTCCAAACTAGCAATCTTGCAGATGTATTCAACATAATAAATATATCTTGCCTCAATTCGTAAGGAAATATTATGAATATTTCAACATTTCAAGATAATTTTGTAATTTTTTTTGCAAATTGCAACTTTACCAACACAGCGATATTCCCATATGAACAATAGTGCTCAACGCAAGAAATGTAACATGCTCATTCAAAGACCAAATAACTGTATATTTATTATCAGATGCTTGGTTGCTGAGACCCTTTTCGGTAGGTGAAGGAGTATTTCCAGATATCCTAGGACCTTCGAAAACAACACACAGAAAATAGATTTTGAAAACACACAACTAACAATATTTTGGCGAACAATAGTTCAATGAATTTTCTACAATAGTGATAATGAGAACAAAAACAAGTAAATAATTGAACTTGGACTCTAAAAAAAATCGTTTTTCTTGTTTTACTAATTAAAATAAATAAAAAATCCGGACACCCACTGCGTAGCACTCGGAATGATGAAATTCCTCGGTGCATGTGCATGTCGTCAATATTTTTTCACTGTATTATATAAATTAAAAAACTACACATTAAATGCTATCATTTCATTTCATGTTTAGGTTTAAGATTTACGGATAGCACCACATGTTTATGGACAAAAAAATCTTAAAAACGCTATAATTTCCTTATTCTTCGTAGGGAAACATTTTTCTTATGAAATCATATATGTTTTATCGATATCCGTTGGAATTTTTAAAATCGGATTAGCTACTAACTTTTTGTCGTGAGACTATAACCCCTTAGCTTCGCCTCGGGGTAAAAATATTGTAGTAATCTGTTTTGGTTTTTCTTTCTTTTTTTTTATTTTTAAACTTAATCTCTTTGTGGAGTGGGTACATGCTAATATCTAACCCGACTCATAGGTACTGCTCTAGAACGACACGATGGTTGACGATGCCGGTAAACCTAAGGATTGAAATTTCTCCTAAATTATTCTATAACACAAAAGTAGCAAACCGAACGTCAGTACCAGAAAACATTACAGTTGGCGAAAATAATACTCTATCGACTTCAACAACAATTTGACTATATGAAGTGGTTACTAAAAGAGTAGGTATAACATAAATATATAGAGATATAGGGGTTTTTGCCGTGTTTTTGTGTTCAGAGAGATATAATGAGAAGTATCATTTATAACACGTCCATAAATGCTCTTTGCGTGCTTGCATTGCTCTGTCACGCTAGCATTGGCCTTATTTTTCCAAATACACTATTCCGTCAGAATATTATGAAATCAATTGAAAATGTTAATGAATTTTTTCTTGAATATGTTCATTATATGATACACACTGAAAGCGATTTCTAAAGGAGCTACATTATATATGTACATAAACCTCGTTTTTTTTTAGCAAAGTTCCTACCTTATAGTGAATATCTCATCAATGAAAGTATTCATAATGAGTCTGTTTCGGCCGCAACGTCCAAATTTCTTGGTTTTTGTCTTGTTTTGAGCACAGTAGCCTGTGGATAAGTGAGTGATCTCGCTAGTGTTAATTTATAACGTCTGGGAAAAATTTGTTGTATATAAGTTGTCTGCCATTGCCACGATAAATAGTTGAACCTTGCCGTATACAGAGAATCCTGAAAATCGAAATATTATCGTAAAAACATGCCGATTTGAAGCTAAGCATGGAGCCTAGAAGAAGAAATGGAAATTCATGAGAACCCACACGCTGTAAAAATTTGAAGGTTCCCAAAGTTGACGGTAAAAAATCATCTCACGTTTTGACATAATCCTGAACTTTGAGAAGTGAAATTTTTATTGATAGCACATTTTATATTCCACAACAATTAATATTTTTGGGTAAATACACAATTGAAGATAGAACTGCATATATCGCAACCGAATAATTCAAGTAAATTATATTAATTTATTATACTCTTCAGTACGCCTGTGAATGAAGCGTGTTTCAAAGTTTATTAAAAAATTTTATATAAAATTAACGTTATTTCAACTTCTGCTCGGAGGATATCTATATTCATGCTATTCATTTAAATATGAATATCTATTTAAAAACTTAACAATGTATCCACAATCACGAACATAAATGAATTACATTGTTAAACCAAATGTTGAACTACAAATTGAGAGACTTTCATTACAATTCGTAACCAGAATTGTGAAGTAGATTGAGCGCCTTTCAATATATAATAACTGGCCAAACAGTCTATACAACTTATTTCCTTTGTCACTAGTGCATCCGAATTGCAGAATTATTTTGAACAAACATATCTTCAAGTTTCTCTGACTCAATAATGAAGAAGGATTCGAAAGATCAATCGAGTTAATCAATTTTGAAGGTATTATTATCATATCCCGCCATCAGTTCGTATTTTAAGTAAAACTTAAAAACTCTTATTGAAGAAAACTTCAACATAATTGAGCGGTGGAAAGAAGACTGGGAGAAGAAGGCCACGCTTGCCAACCGGGATATGCCATGCGTTACAAGCAAGCCAGAAGGTTTTGATCAACCAAGACGAATCTGGACAGCACTTAATAGAATAAGGACGAATTGCGGCAGGTGCTCCGACTCACTTTTCAGGTGGGGAAAAATACCTTCCCCAAATTGTGACTGCGGCGCTGAAAGACAAACTATTAAACACCTGGTAGAGGACTGTCCAATTAGTTCCTACAGTGGCAACCCATCCGACTTCCTGATTGCGACAAGAGAGTCAATAGAATATATTTGTAATCTTAGTGTTTGTTTGTGAAATTTTCGTTTTTGTTATTTTTGTTATATATACTTACCTGTGATGTAGCCATACGCTAAATAAATAAATAAATTAAGTAAACAGGATTACGTCGAATTTTTAGCCATATAAATTTAAGGGGGAAACAACATACTGAATATTCAATTCTGCCACGTTTCTTAGAGATGATGAAAAAGTCTTTTGAGGTCCTTATAGATACGATAGTATTGATTCCTAGATAAACAAAACACCAAAGGGTTAAATAGTTCGTTTGAAAAATCAACCACGGTGAATTGATTGGCTCAACCACGTGAAATACAATCATTAAAACTGCATAATTATAGACAATATATTATACATTATTGGAATCATTTTCTGGTAAATACGTTAACCGCAATCCATTTTAATTAAAGGATACTAAGAAATTTATGCACGGCTTCAATACTTTTTCGTAAAAAGAGCGTCAATTTTTGTTGATGTTGACACATCAATTCCATGTGATTCAACATTTACACACCGCAAGCAGCAATCTCTCCGAAATTTATCGCAATGGCAAATGAATAGAAGTAAGAATTATTCGTGTTAAACGGAAAACACGCCCGTAGTTATGAAATTAAGTGAACTAGGATATTTATTTGAAACTAATCAGACAAACCTCCTAGCGAAGCTGGTTATAAGAGTTCGCGAAGCATCGAAATATCCACATCTACCCTAGACGGCAATTGTTAGAAATGTTAATTTGTTTGATTAGTTTCAAATAAATGTCCTAGTTCACTTAATTTTATAACCACGAGCGTGTTTTCCGTTTAACACGAATAATTCTTACTACTAGTCATCTGCCAGTGTGATAAAATTCGGAGCGATTGCTGCTTGCGGTGTGTAAATGTTGAATCACATCGAATTAATGTGTCAACTTTACCCTGGCAGATATAGTAGCCACCTTCGGGTGTTCCGGACGTACGAGTTCTCGTTGCCGAAATGTTTTCTTCTGTCTGAAAGATGTGGTTCAATTGTTTCCGACTGGTGTCGCTGTGTCATATGCCATTAAGTTGCTGGAAGGAAAATATAAGACCGTTTGAAAAGTTGGTTTGGTTATCACTTTCGATGGATGGATGTTACTGATGAGTCTCAATAAGGGCGAAACAGTCTGTCTATCAATTTCCATCGATCGTGATAAACAAATAATGATTTCTAACAATTGCCGTCTAGGGTAGATTTGGATATTTCGATGCTTCGTAAACTCTTATAACCAGCTCCGCTAGGAGGTTTGTTCGATTAGTTTCGAATAAATGTCCTAGTTCACTTAATTTTATATTCATATATATATATATATATATATATATATATATATATATATATATATATATATATATATATATATATATATATATTATATATATATATATATATATATATATATATATATATATATATATATATATATATATATATATATATATATATATATATATATATATATATATATATATACCGTATGTCCCAAAATTAAGTCACCAAGATTGCTACCTCGGTTAAATGGAAAATGTTTTAGACAATTCCTGACTAATTTCAAATTTCCTTTCAGATTTGATATATCTTCATTCTATTTCGAGATAAAAATTAAGAACAAAAAATTGAGGATATTGTTTTTCCTCCATAAATCAAATATCGTTGTTTTGTGTTGGTGGAGTCTTATAAATTGTATAGGCACTTTTTGATTAGCATTCGATTTATGACATTTTGTACCCCCTACCGTCTTCTGTTTTTCAGATTTTCATAACAACTTTTGTTTTTACTCTACTTACAACTCCATATAAGAATAGAAACCTAGATTATATTCAGTCTAAACACAGAAATTTGAGTAAAATATCACTGGGTTCAGTTGATACTTGGTACCTATAACATATTTTCTGTTGTACATCATTGGATGTCTATGTCGGCCTTGTGATTTTATGTTATAAAGATTTTGTGTAGAAAAGAAGAATTTGTAAATCTCCAGAAATATATAGAATCAAAATCGTCTAGAAATTAGAATTATTCGTGTTAGATGATTGACCAGTAATTTAGGTTCTCACAGTAACAGCATAATGAATGGGTACTCCACTTTATAGTGCTGTGAAAAATATTATGGCATTTATTAGCTGTCAATTAATGATAGTTTAGTAGTTTATACTGTTTCAAAGGCATGGAAAACACGAAAAATGTCATATTATTTACAGGAAAAAATGGAATTGATAAGATGAGTTTTTGCTAGAACGCGTACTTTTCGTGAAGCTGCTAATTAATTTAACAGACGTCATTCAGAACGTAATATTAACCATGTAACAGTTGCAAAAATGAACTTTTTTGATCAATATGGAACAGTAGAAAGACTTCCAAACTAGCATCGTAATGGAAAAACGAGGACAATATAAAACATTATTGATTATTTCAATCATATCCACATTCAAGCCTCAGAGATGCAAGTAGGAATTTGAATATTTTTAAAAGTCATATTTCGAAATGTTTGAAAGAAAGCGGTAAGAAATCTTTCAAGCCTGTTACCATATATTTTCAAATTTAAACGAGTCTGAAATAAATTTTCAATTCAGTTTTATCAACAAAAAATTTATATAAATGGGAATTGAAGGACTATCAGTATAATGAAAAATAAACCAAAAGATTATCACTCACCTTGAATGCTTCTCTGAATTTTGCAGACATTATATTGTACAAAATTGGGTTTATAGTTGCTGAGACGTAGTATAATACTCCACTGATGTAAGTTAGTATCTCATAAATTTTGAGATACAAGGAATGAGTGTCTTTATTCAAGAATTCACTCGAGTATTTGCTGAATAACCTTTGAAGATGAAAAGGTGCCCAACATATGAAGAACGCCACAACTACAGCAACTGAAAAAAAAGTTTATATCAATTCCTTGTTGGGAAAGAATGGATGAGAAATAGCATAAAAATTATTATTATTATAACTCATTGAGCATGATCGACTCTTACATAATTTTTTTAAATGATCTGTTATCTGTAGAAGATCAATATATCATCCATACATTCATCTATTGACGCATTATAAAGAAAACTTATTAATTTGTCATTATGAGTTTTGAGACTTTACCGCTCACCTAGTATTTTCTCGAATTCAAAAAGCCATCAGCGGTTCTATGATTAAATACTGGTAATACTGGTGATTACCAGATATTCATGTTACAGGGTTGAATACTTTCATCGCCGTTGCAGAAAATACGAACTAACTGCAATGTTCTTTAGGATTACTAACTAAGTAAAAAATAACGAATTAGTGAAAATTAGAGAAAATTTTTACTACATTTCTCTTTCTTTGGATAATAATATTTGATTTGAGATAATGCCGTATATATATATATATATATATATATATATATATATATATATATATATATATATATATATATATATATATATATATATATATATATATATATATATATATATATATATATATATATAGGTACTTGTTTTTTCTAGTTCTCAGAGGAAGAATTGTTTGAATAGAAATAATGTTGATGTAAACAAACGACAGGTCCATGCCGGCACAAACGGACCACTGCAATACCGTTGATTTGTGTTGGTGGAAACTTGGACATGGTAGTTTTTCATTAGTATTCGATGTATAACAAATTTGAAACACTACCGTCTTTTGTTCTTCAAATTTCAATAGAAACTCTTGTTTTCCAAATGGCGGCCATCTGCCATTTTTACAAATTCTGGATGCCCATGAGCTGAACTTTTCAATGATATGTTAGATAATTTATTCGTTTCGATCCAGAATGTTTGAACATGTTTCTATGCATTTATCATTTCAGATTTAGTGTTCCATTCACAGAATGAAGAAACAAGGTGAATTAATTCTAGCAAATAATGCTTCTCGAATTCATAGATAAAGGGTTTGAATAAATTGTTCTGATAATTTCCGAGAAATGTATGATATATAAACATTTATGATTTATGGAATATTAAATTTCCAGATAGAATGGCATAGTATGTGCATCCTATAACGGTGATATTCTACTGAAGTTATTCTATGATTTTGCTTTCAGGAACAGGGTATCCTAACCATAATGAATCATCACTTCAAGAAATATCCTTTCTGGAGTTTCAGAGAGGAGTATGGAAAAGCTTGGATTCGTTGAAAAGTTTTTATTATTTTTTATGACCTCCCATGATTAATTTCTTCATATTCAAAATGGTTTTTTTCGAGATGTCCGCCATATAAAAAACAGAAGTATTCCTTAAAATCTGGAAAACAAAAGATGGTAGAGTGTCAAAAATATAATGAATCGAATGCTCATCAAAAACTGATTTTAAAATGTACAAGTCTCCACCAACACAAATCAGTTATCAGCTAGCAGTCGTACGAGTCGGTTGGTTTTGTTTCCCGCTCCGGCTGTCAGCATTTAGCTCACTTTTGGTTTGTTTGTTGTGGTGTGTTATTGCAAACTCCGCGTCGTGTTAAAGTTTTATTGACCGTGAACTAGTTTGTTTGTATACATTTATCTTCTTTGAACCCATATTTATAATAAAGGTCATTTTCACGTTTCGGTGTAACCTTGACTTCCTTATTGGTTTATCACAACAAATTGAGAAAATTAGGCGAGTAATATTCGCAATGACTGTATTTGTGGAATTCTGGACTTCCATTGTCTATAAAAAAATATATCTGAAACAAAAATAAAAGAAAAGAAAATTTGATTAGTAAATGGCAAGAAAAGAAAATAGCTGAAAAATTAAATTCAATGAATTAGTAGTATCTGAAAAAAGAAATGAAATAAGATTAGTAAATAATAAGTTGGAAAATGGTGAAAAATAAAATTATACAATATACACGACGTTTCGGTTAGTTGGGTATCTCTAACCGTTCTCAAGTGTAAACTGATTATCAGAGTTTGGATTGATCTTTATATACTCCCTTGATCAGTCGTGCCGTGTTGGGCGTCTCTCCCATTGGGCGAGGGGAGGAGCTTGAGACCACTGATACGCGCCAGGATTGGTCGCCACGCGTTTGCCACTTCAACACTGGGTTTACTGAAAACTTCATGGTTCTGTTGGATGAAAGCAGCTTCCTTGAATTTTCGTTTTCGCCAGTTCTGTTCCCGGTGGATAATCCTAGCATCGTTCCACTTAATGTTGTGATGTTTTGTCCATGCGTGATCAGCAATTCCCGACTTCGATGTTTCGGCTCTTCGTGTGTGTGTTTGATGTTCTCCGATCCTAACATTAAGAGGTCTCTTCGTTTCACCGATGTATGAATCTCCACATTCACAGGGCACAAGGTATACGCAATTCTTATTGTCCGGGGGTCCATCTGGTTTAGTTTTGGTCAGCCTGCTTCTTAAGGTGTTGTCCGACTTGAACGCTGTTTTGATGTTGTACTGCTGAGCGATTCGCCTTATCTTCTCGGATATTCCCTTCACATAAGGTATGGTTATCATCTGGCAATTCGGGTTCTCCTCTCGTGTGGTTCTGTTCTGTTGACATTCCGCGATAGTCCTTGTTATTATCTTCTTGTTGTAACCGCTTTGTATCAGGTCCCTTTCGATGTTAGATATTTCCTGTTCCATGAGTCGGGGATCGCTGCAAATTGTTGTCGCTCTCCTGAACAGTGTCCTGATTATTCCTTTCTTCGTGCTCATTGAGTGATTCGAAGCGGAGTTGAGGTATTGGCCTGTGTGTGTGGGTTTTCTGTAGACTGACGTACTGATGTGATTATTGTTATGTTTAACCAGAACATTTAGAAAGGGTAGGCTGGAATCCTTTTCTTTCTCCATCGTGAATTTGATGGTGGTGCGAAAGCTGTTTATATGGTTCAAAAACTCGTCCAACTCGGCAGCGGTCCCTTTCCAAATGATGAAAGTATCGTCTACATATCTTAGCCACATCTTTGGTTTCACGGGAGATGATTCTATCACTTGGCCTTCGAACCACTCCATGTAAATGTTGGCTATTACTGGTGAGAGTGGTGATCCCATTGGTAATCCATCGTCCTGGGAGTAGAATTCTTCTTTTATCTGGAAATAAGAATTATTAATGCAACATCCCAACAGATCAATTACTCCTTCAATGGGTATAGATGTTCTGTCTGTCAGAGTATCATCCTCCTGTAATTTTGACTTGATGATATCCAGGGATTCCTGCCGTGGGATGTTTGGGTACATATTATCTACATCAACATTACTAGGACCCAACGAACAGCTCATCAGTTTTGATGTAGATAATATGTACCCAAACATCCCACGGCAGGAATCCCTGGATATCATCAAGTCAAAATTACAGGAGGATGATACTCTGACAGACAGAACATCTATACCCATTGAAGGAGTAATTGATCTGTTGGGATGTTGCATTAATAATTCTTATTTCCAGATAAAAGAAGAATTCTACTCCCAGGACGATGGATTACCAATGGGATCACCACTCTCACCAGTAATAGCCAACATTTACATGGAGTGGTTCGAAGGCCAAGTGATAGAATCATCTCCCGTGAAACCAAAGATGTGGCTAAGATATGTGGACGATACTTTCATCATTTGGAAAGGGACCGCTGCCGAGTTGGACGAGTTTTTGAACCATATAAACAGCTTTCGCACCACCATCAAATTCACGATGGAGAAAGAAAAGGATTCCAGCCTACCCTTTCTAGATGTTCTGGTTAAACATAACAATAATCACATCAGTACGTCAGTCTACAGAAAACCCACACACACAGGCCAATACCTCAACTCCGCTTCGAATCACTCAATGAGCACGAAGAAAGGAATAATCAGGACACTGTTCAGGAGAGCGACAACAATTTGCAGCGATCCCCGACTCATGGAACAGGAAATATCTAACATCGAAAGGGACCTGATACAAAGCGGTTACAACAAGAAGATAATAACAAGGACTATCGCGGAATGTCAACAGAACAGAACCACACGAGAGGAGAACCCGAATTGCCAGATGATAACCATACCTTATGTGAAGGGAATATCCGAGAAGATAAGGCGAATCGCTCAGCAGTACAACATCAAAACAGCGTTCAAGTCGGACAACACCTTAAGAAGCAGGCTGACCAAAACTAAACCAGATGGACCCCCGGACAATAAGAATTGCGTATACCTTGTGCCCTGTGAATGTGGAGATTCATACATCGGTGAAACGAAGAGACCTCTTAATGTTAGGATCGGAGAACATCAAACACACACACGAAGAGCCGAAACATCGAAGTCGGGAATTGCTGATCACGCATGGACAAAACATCACAACATTAAGTGGAACGATGCTAGGATTATCCACCGGGAACAGAACTGGCGAAAACGAAAATTCAAGGAAGCTGCTTTCATCCAACAGAACCATGAAGTTTTCAGTAAACCCAGTGTTGAAGTGGCAAACGCGTGGCGACCAATCCTGGCGCGTATCAGTGGTCTCAAGCTCCTCCCCTCGCCCAATGGGAGAGACGCCCAACACGGCACGACTGATCAAGGGAGTATATAAAGATCAATCCAAACTCTGATAATCAGTTTACACTTGAGAACGGTTAGAGATACCCAACTAACCGAAACGTCGTGTATATTGTATAATTTTATTTTTCACCATTTTCCAACTTATTATTTACTAATCTTATTTCATTTCTTTTTTCAGATACTACTAATTCATTGAATTTAATTTTTCAGCTATTTTCTTTTCTTGCCATTTACTAATCAAATTTTCTTTTCTTTTATTTTTGTTTCAGATATATTTTTTTATAGACAATGGAAGTCCAGAATTCCACAAATACAGAAGAAACATTGTCGAAACCATTCAAACTAACATTCGCAATGACTACCTATTCATGCGATGGTTGCTATACAAAATTTGCCGAAAAAGACATACTCAACAGAATCTCCTGCTGCGGAGACTTTTGGCGATTTTTCTGTATGGACTCTTCGGGGTTGGATAAAACTACTACTAAGAGTTTGTTGTCTAATAAGTATAGCCACTTGAAGTTTTTATGTGCAAATTGTGTCTCGGCTAGCTTAAAAGATCTGAATGAAAAAATTAATAACCTCACAAAAAACCAAATACCTCTCCAACATTTTGAGGCTCTGGCAAATCTGACCAGAAAGATTGCCAACAGCGTTCCTATTTTGCAAGAGACTTTTGGCGAATGACAACTCAAAATGGGACCACCTGATTAAGAAGGTAAACGAAATTCATGCCGTTTGCGAACATTTCAGACCGCATTCATTGATAAAATCCTTAAGGCTAATGGAACAAGAGATTTTCAATATTTCTACTGTTCTCCTTAGCAATGAAGAGAATCCAGGCAAGATGAAAATTCTGAATTCCTCCACTTCTGGGATGAAAGGATATTTAGATGATCTTACAATAATAGGCGTTGCTCAGGTTAAGAGTTTGGTAACGGAGATGAAAGTCATCATGAATAAAATCGTCCAAAGGAAAGCGAGGTAACAGAAAAGTTGAAACTTCCGTCTACAACAGTCGTTGCACAAACGCAAACAGAGGAGCCTAAGACTATTCAAAAATTGACCAATAATTCACCTGTCCGGGTAAAACGAGACATTGAAGAAAAATGGCAATACGTACTTGTCAATAACCTACTAGCAGAGTATAGTCCGAACCAGGTCTTCCACTTTATCAAGGGAAGGCTGGGTATATGTGAATATGTGAGATGTTACTCTTTAATCAAGGAAGATGGGCGGGGAAACACATTCAAAATAGGGAAGAAACCGAGGAGGTATTTAGACATGCTTTTCAACTGTGAAATATGGCCTCAGAACGTCTCAGTTAAATGGGCATTTCAATCTCTCTCAACACATAAAACTCCCAGTGAACCGTTGCCTAATTTTGATGCTGATACACGTTCCAATCCAGTTAGTATGACTACCAGTATGCTAACCACAACACCTGCAAAACGATTGCCTGAACCTGAGATAGATTTCAATGTCAATTTGGACAATGGGTATACCAGTACACAGAATACACCTACAGAATGCTCACCTGAACCGGAAAATGTCTTAGTCATCAATTCTGACAAAACGGTCATCAGTGCATGTAAATCTAATGTATTGTTGAGTAGGAACAATATTAAATTTACTAAACAGTCAAAGGAGCTGTCTCCAATCTCTATGGATAATCTAAATCCTCCCATAGTAAGATTTACAAAAGCTGCCCTTGCTGAAAATGGTCGTTATCAGTTAGCAAGACTCCGTGAACCAGCCATTTTTAAAGCTCTCAAACTCTTCCTTGCCTACCTGCATGAACAACCTGCGTCAGTTTGTTATGAAGAATTCACAAATACTAGTGTAAAATTGTTCTTGTTGTATGAGGGTTTTCCGATTCAGCTTGAACCCCTTCGAAAAATTTATTTTGACTTTCACCAGGCGTATGGAATCGACCGAGCTGAGGTGGAAACGGTCCTTTCTACATACAGGTCTTTCGTCACTACGGAGAGACTGAACCATTTGCAGAAATCTAGGGATTGTCACCGGAATTATTATTCGACCACCCCATCAAAGCGAAATTTTTAAATAACAAGACGTGTTTTGAGGAACAAGAGTTCTCTAATAGTATGGTCAACTGCTCTTCTTTTGCTTCAACAGACACCACACTGAATTTCACTGATGATTCCAAATTTAGCATCGTTCTAATCAATATCGCGTCCATAAGGAACAAAATCGATGAACTGAGCCTATTCCTGCAAGAGTTGGATTTCCGTCAGTTAGTTGTCATCACAGAACACTGGTTGAGGGAGGAAGAGCCTATCTTCTTGGAAAAATACTCTACAGTAGCACGATTTAATAGAGCAAGCTCTCCACATGGTGGATCATTAATTCTGATGAAGGATAATATCTTCATCAAGGTAGATAAATATATTAAATATAATTGGCATTTACTTGGTGAAAGTTCATATTCATAACTTTATAAAGAAATGAAAAAAAACTAACTTTTCACAGGTTAAAATAGAAATCTATTGAGTAAACGCGTTTCGTCATAACATTGACTTCATCTCGTACTAAACTATGGTATTACAAAACAATCTATTTATACGAAAATTGAATATAACAGAGGGGTTCTTAGAGAAACTAAATAACAATAAGCAATTCATTCAGAGCTATTACTAGGTACCTACATTGAACAGATTAAGGAGAGGAGAAGGGTTTACTTCAATCTGGTCGTTAACTAAATTTCCGGAATTTTCATATTTATTGATGTATAGGGATTCCCAACAGTTGGTTTTATGGAGACTATTTTCAAATTGTAATATATTATAATTGTGATTAAAGGTATGGTTTTCTTGAATAAGATGGCACGCATAATTAGAATCAGTTTTCTGCTTAATATAGCTACGTTGGTGTTCGTGTATTCGAGTTTTGTAATTTCTAATTGTACGTCCTATATAGAATTTTTCACAATCGTTACAGTCGAGTTTATAAACACCAGTACGTTCATCTCTATAAATTTTTGATTTGTTGTTTTTAATCAATTTTCCAATGCTATCATTGGTTTTATATGAAATTTTGTTTTCGAAAAAACAATTTCAGGTTTTCGGAAGTTTTGCCCAAGTATGTTAAACTGTTAAATACTCTACTTTTTTAGGATATAAGTGGGTAAATTTCTGAAATTGCCATTTTGTATTTTTTCCTCTGAATGAGGCTGTCAATCATATTAGGTGAATAACCATTATTTACTGCCATTTGTTTAATTGAATGCAATTCCTTCTGAAAATTAGCTTCGGACAACGGAATTTTGAAAAGTCTATGAATTATACTATGATAAGCCGCTAATTTATGTGAAAAAGGGTGTAGTGATGTGTTATGAATTGTAATATCTGTATGAGATGGTTTATGAAAAATTGAAAATTCGTGTTTGTTGCTTTTTCTGGTAATAGTTAAATCTAAGTAATTAATTACTTAGATTTAGCCCTATTATAAATGATTTAAGAAATGAATCTGTATCTCCAGTTGACGACTTACCTAATTCTAACGATTTAAATGATTATTTCGTCAACGTGTGCAATACAGTTACCGCTGGATTAGCACCGATCCATGATCCTCTTTCATTCCTGCCTCCCTTTGCCCATGTCGATTCCAGCTTCTTCTTGAGTCCTGTCGATTAGCATGAACTCCTACTAACAATAAATAAAATAATGAATAAGTCCTTTTGTGAAACGGATGGTCTGTCTTTGAGAGTGTTTTTGAATCTTCCAGACATTGTTATTGATACTTTGGTTTCACTAATTAATGAATCTTTCAAAATTGGTATGTTTCCTGATTGTCTAAAGACTGCAATAATTCTCCCACTTCTTAAAGGAGGAGACAGATCTAACACTTCCAACTACAGGCTCATAGCGCTCCTATCTGTTTTATTCAAGATAACAGAGAAATTAATGAAAATCCGCCTTCTGACTTTACTCTCAAATCATAAAATTCTCTCGTCACATCAATTTGGGTTTCAACCCAAAAAAAAATACTACTGATGCTATGTTTTCTATGTTGAGCAATATCTATTTATCCCTCAATAACAAGCACTACACAGCTACGGTTTTCTGCGATTATGCTAAAGCATTTGACTGCGTTAGTCACCAAATTTTACTACGGAAACTGGAGTTTTATGGCGTCCGAGGTATTCCACTACAATGGTTCGAGTCTTATTTTGGAAGTAGAAAACAATTTGTAAGGACGAAAAACTCCAATTCTGCTTGTAAATCTATCACTAGCGGTGTCCCCTAAGGGTCTGTTTTAGGTCCTGTCCTCTTGTTGTTTATAAATGATACATATCTGAAGATCAGTGGAGAAATTACGCTTTTTGCAGATGATACGAGTATTACTTGGAGCAATCCTAATTCTGCGACGCTGCACTCTGAAATGACAAATGATCTTGGATTGATCAAGTTCTGGTCTGATGCAAATTTACTTTGCTTCAACGTAGATAAAAGCGTCGCCTTGTTTGATAGAGACAACTCCCAGGATCCATTCCTGCAAAACCATGTCATTAAAATAGTCGATTCTGCCAGATTTTTAGGCCTCTTTATCGACAAAAATCTCAAATTTTCACAGCATGTGCATGTCTTAGCTAAAAAATTGTCTTCGGCCTGTTTCGCCATCAAATCCATCTCAAGGGAATTAGATACGGCATCAACAAGATTTGCCTATTTTGCATTGTTCGAATCTCATCTTCGTTATGGTCTTCCTTTTGGGGTTCATGTAATTCTTCACAACTTGACACCATTCTCAAATTGCAGAAGAGAGCAATTCGTTACATGTTTGTACTGAAAAATAGGGCTCATTGCAAACCTTATTTCAGGAAAAATAGAATTTTGACGCTTCCTTCTTTATATTTACTTAAATCTGTGTGCTTGATTCATAAGTATTTTCATGCCGTACCCTTGGTGTCACAGCACGGGTATTCCACCAGATCTTCGGGACATCATGTTTGCCTCCCTATTCCTTCCTCTGAATCAACAAAAAAGTCCATCATTTACAATGCTAAAAAAATGTACAATCACCTTCCAGAGGAATTAAAATCTATAACTTCCTTGACCAATTTTCGGAAACGAACAAAATCTCATTTTCTTGATAGACCCTATTACTCTATAGAGGAGTACTTTTCTGAGCACTGATTGATAGATATGACCAAATTGAATAGCACAGGCATCAGCTTCGATTGAGGAAGATTTATTGTGAAGTTTGTATATATTTTCTTATGGAAATGTGGTGTGAATTTTATTTTTAGGCATTACATTGTTTAGTTTGTATATTGTTTTGATTTATGTGTGTTTATTTTTAAGTTTTACATTATTTAGTTACAATTTTTTTTTCGATTTGTCAATAAAATGTATTATTTTAAGACAATAAAGTATATTTGATTTGATTTGATTGGATTCGATTCGATTCGATTCAATTCGATTCGATTCGATTCGATTCGATTCGATTCGATTCGATTCGATTCGATTCGATTCGATTCGATTCGATTCGATTCGATTTGATTTGATTTGAAGGATATTTGACTTATGAAGGAAAAAAAATATTGTCAATTTTTTGTTTTTCGTTTTTATATCGAAAACGAATGAAGATAGATCAAATCTGAACAGTGATATGAAATCATCCAGAAATTTTCTAACCTATATTCTATATAGTATATATATGGTATATTTTTCGTAGAAGGATTCTTGGACAGGTAGAGTAATTGACTAATTGAAGTAATTATTTGAAATGAGAAGTGACTTTTGAAAGGGCTCCTCGGTGCCACCGAAGAACATTGTTAATTAGGGAACTACTATTCAATGATAGATTAATCCATGAAATACTGCATGGGTCTGCAAGACAATAGGCTCTTGCAATGTTGAGCTGAGTGATTCTTTTGATGAGTTTATTTTATGAGCTATCAATTTCACTACTGGATTTTTATAGTCCAAATCCTTATGCCTACTCACCTGAATATTGAATAACGAGTATTGCTCGATATATAAGTAACATTACTTTCATTAATTAATGAAAAATTGAAGAAAATGATATTGTTAAAATATAGAATATCAGTGCCTGATCTGTACTAATTTTAATTCCTCTTTATGACCAGCTGAGGTAAATGATTATTTTATGCTAAAAATCCACGAAGTACATGTTCTATTTGACGTGCAAAAATATACTTTTTTCTGGGAAAAACATCACAAGGCTTCGCCGTTATCAAAATCAAAAAGTCTATTTGCACGAGGACTGCTTCAAGCTTGTATTTGTTTATTTCTGTGATTATTCCTTGTGTCTTGTCCGAGCTTTTCTTTGCTCGCGTGGTCAATCTTGTAATTATGGCCGACAGTTTTTGTGGAATATGATTTTGAAATTGTTATGCAGTGATTGTTCCTCCGTGGTGCAATTTATCTTTTATTCTTACAGCCTATGTCCTTTCCATCAAAGTTGTCTATGTTTGTGCAAAAAATCAGTTCAAACGGAAAAAGCCCTTTAAGGAGGCGGAACGTAACAATGAAAATTCGTGAGTCTAGTATTAGGATCTTTAGCTCAAGTCATTCTGCGTCTCAGTCAGCTCAACAATCTTCAGCAAAAGGAACAATATTCAATAATGTCCAAGTTATTTAAGAATACAAATAGATGTATGATTTATAATATAGAAATACTATAGTCTGTCCAGCGAGAGTTGGCGTGCACGTCACAGACATGCGCAAATAACGACGCAAGGCTGCCTACCCAAATAAAAAAATTCAGAATTCATATTCGTCGTAAGTAATTTTCTGAAAGAGTAGTTATATGGTTATAGTGACCCGATCATCCATTTCGATAAATATTGTGTCCATAACAAATCAAGTCGTATGTATCTGTCAAGAAAAATTAACATTCCGATTAATGAAAATAAGTTGAACGGTTGTTAAGTTGTCATTCTATTTCAAAATTTGCAATGTTGTTCGACCCTTTCGACCAACGTGGCGGCATTTCAGGTTTGACAGTCGCCGCGTCGCAAACACAACCTAGTTCTTCGAAGATTTTGTAAGCAAAAGTTCAATTTAAAATTATTTATTACGTCTGGCAACAGTGTTCACGATCGACGCCATATTTGATTGATGACGTGCACGCCAACTCTCGTTGGACAAACTAAAACATTCGAATGGCCATCGGGAGACCGAGGGAATAGTTGCTATTCCATTCAAATTCTGATCTCAAAATTAGACTCACTTATCTGTACGTTAGATGCGCCAAATTGTATCAGAGGGGCGCTTTCCTTCTAACTGAACCTCTGTTCCACTATTCCTTTTGGCTATTCTATCAATTTAATTTAGCTTCTAAACATGGTTGAATAATGGTTGGTATATATAATTATTCTCCAGGAACTGACGTTATTTCCAGTCCAACTGAATTTCATGACATATTCGATATACTAAAATTAAAAATTTATCATAAATTATATCAACATTCGATTTCATGAAGATTCACCGGGCTACAAACGCGCCACGATGGGTGGCTATTTTTGTGACATAATGTTGAAGGAATTTCTCGCTAGTACAGTGTAAACGGCTTCTACGTGTGAAATTATTGAAAATATCCGAAATTTAGTGCAAAAAAATATTTATAACAGCGACTTCCATTTAGTCATGTATGATAAAGGATTTATAAAGGCTTATTCCGATAATATAACATCTTGTGGAACATTTAAAAACATATTTTGGGTAGTTGTTTTTGTAATATTCGTACACAATGGTACGAAGCAAGCACGATAACTTTTCAGGTTTCATATTTTAGATATATATATATATATATATATATATATATATATATATATATATATATATAATATAATATATATATATATATATATATATATATATATATATATATATATATATATATATATATTAATTAATTCACGATAACAACTAAATTCAGTCGATTAAAAGCCAGAACGATGATTCAAGTGTGCTACGATGAGTGGAATTGTGACGTCACTAGCGCTCTTGTTTGTTTGGGAACTGTCGACGTGTTTTCGGTACTTAGTAGATTCAAAAATTCATTTTTTATAAACTATAACTTTTTAATTAGAGCGAACAAAAAAAACTTGAAATAGTTTTGTTCACAAAACATATAAGTATATGATCTTTATTTATCACAAAATATTTTTTTTTCAAATACCCAACTAGAGAATGAGAAATTACAACGAAATATTAAGAAAACTGAAAAGAAAAGGATTCAATTTAATAATAATAATCTAACTTGACAAAGCCAAGCTAGTATCGAACTTATTTTAAGCAATATTGATAAATTTATTCGAAATATTTTGCAATCAGCAAACCAAGTGAACAAGCACAGTGTTTTTTCCCTTCCTAGAGACTAGAACGGAAGTTCGCGAAATCGCCCAAACGGTATAAATAGGTGTTTCCATTTTCGCCTAATTACCTAGCTAGTTCGTCGAGTACTTAGGTACGCTGGCTAGTATTTGGGAGGTCTCGGGTTCAAACCCAGGGGCCGACTGGTCTGCCATGAGTTTTTTTCAGAGGTTTCCTCGTGGTAATGTAAGTAACTGCTTGCATACTTACAAGGCAAATGCTGGACCAGTACTAATCCTCTGAACCCTACCCTCACATCCTATGTTCCATAAATATCTCGTTTCACCTATGCTTAATGCACTTGTACATAGAAGGGTTTCCTCTGATTCCTCTGATTTCCTTCTGGCTGAAGAAGTTAATCCCAAACTCAAGCTGCCCGCCTCCCTGACACATACTTCAAAGAGGAATGAAACACGTGTGTTTCCTTTTTTTTCTCTTCTAATTAGTGTTTCGATGTACTCTTAGTGGCAAAATAAGATTAAAGTAGTAAGACTTTTACTAGGTTGTAAAAAGAATGTTACAACTCGTCCTATTACATAAACCAAATAGCCTCGGGCTTCTTCTTCTTAAAGAAAGCTTCGGGCAGGGTAGAAAATTTCCAAAAATAATATGCAAACAAGGATGATTGGAAATTTTCTAAAATGTTCTAGGTGCACTAGTTATATGGATATCAACAAAAAATTGTGCTTGTATTTGTAGCAAGATAGCGTATAGCTAAAATATATCGAATCATTCTAGCTTAAAACCCATATAAGTTTCTTTCATTTGATAAAGAGTGATTCCTGAAATATTCTTCTATTCGCTAATCATACTTACGACGGCTTTACTCCGATAAAATTTAGTGAGAACTATCTGCTATTCTTGAAATAAAATGATTACCGCTGCCGCCCTTGGAAGCTTGCAGAGTTTTCTCATTTAAATTTGGGAAAGTATTCTCATCACTTGGTTGGTGCGATATCTGTCAAATTGTTAAGCAACGGAAGGCAATGTTAAATAAACGGAATGTTGGGTTTACGAATTCCTCGCAAATTTATAGGAGTGAAATAATTTAGCAAATATGCAGCTCAATTTCTTGCGAGTATGTTCAAATATTGTCAATCAATTCGCTAGTTTCTTCAAGGAATGTTATTTTTAGAATTAGCTCAATTACTAAGGATCCATAGTCAAATGCTGAATAATACTAAATACATGAATTAAATGAAAAAAGATTTTAAGGAATATATGGTTTGGAAATCGAGTTCGAAGTTCTGTTACTTTACCTCATGAAAATATATTTACAACCGATATTTGTTACCTACTTATTCAATGTTCTGTATATGATAAATTGAAGTGATGAAATAATGAACACTAATAAAGTTATTTTGCAAAGATATGTGAAGATTCCCGATTAATTAATGGATATAGGTACCTACTATAAGGACTGCTCACTTCAATACTAAAATTTACATCGAGCGCTAAAACTAAACTTCAGATCATTTTCGAAATAAATTCAATATAATTCTTGATACTGGTGAAAAGATGAAACAACAAAAATGGAGAAATTATATAAATCCTATAGCTAATTATAGATTGACATGTAACACTTGGAATGGGCTCTATATTAGAACAACCTCAATAAACATTAACCAAGTATGGGCAATATAATTGGTGGCCTAAGACATTCATTCAATACGATGGAAAGTAATTAGAAAAAAGAAAATTTTTAAATAACATTTCACATGAACCGGCATACGTGTCCACAACCAGAATTTCAAATATCTCCTAGATTTGGTGAACAATTCCATCCCGAGTGAGCAGTTCTGATGGGTTTATATGAGATCGAAACAGGTATCTAATATTCTTGGGTTAGAGTGAATTACCATGCTTTTATTATTCCTCATTATTGTGTGAGGAAGTGTTGAACTTTCGGTATCAGGACACATGAAGGCAATTTTCGTGGAAGGTTATTTGAGAATTTCCAATGTTTGAAGGTTTCTCTCATTCAAACTTCTTCTGGATAAACTGTGTTAGAGAATAATACCGATAACAAAAAAAATATATATATATATATAGCAAAAATATTTTCATTTAATTACTTTCAAACGTTTTTATTTCATTGTTCCTGCTATTCAATTATATGTTGAATTCTTTTTTTTTGTTATCGGCATTCAATATATAATTGAATAGCAGGAACAATGAAATAAAAACATTTAAAAGTAATTAAATGAAAATAAAAATAAATTAAGAAATGGTAAGACAATTATAATTCATTTTCATTTTTGAAAAGTGACAATAAACATTTTATTATCGGTTTTTATGGAAATATGAACTTATTATGAACTAAATCACTACATTCAATCTTAGTGATGATTGGTTTATGGTAACTAGAGAAGGAAACATGTGTTCGCAATTTAATTTTATGGAAATGTCTCCAAAAAACTGTAACGTATAGTGGAATTGTATCTTGTAGATTTTGCTGGATCATTGTTAATAATTGTAACAGTGGAGTGTTCAGAAAATTTGTGCTTAATCCACAATTAGTAATAAAATTTCCTAATATTTATATCGAAAATCTTACTAAAATTTACAAACACTGGTTTTTTCTTGACTTCAGCAACACTATCCTCCACTTCTACTGAATTGATTACACAATTAATTTTTCATTGAGAAAATAACAACTTTTGAGAGTAATTAAATGCATAGTGGTTATGAATGCCATATCTTGCTCAATTCATACGCATATTAGCAGTGGTGGATTTAGATATATTCAAATTTTGCCGCCTCTTTCGACCTCTAAAATTCAATACCCTAATTCACACTTATATTAATTACAATTTGTTTCTCAATGAAATTGTAACTTTATGATTTGTGCACTATCGTCATAATTACACCATCTTTTTCCTGTCATTAGTATGATTGTGAACTCTGGGATCGATTTGTCAGGTCCTAGATTATTTTTACAACCCAACGATTTAGGCAAGATTGCACAAGATATATGTTTTTTGAAATAATAAAATATCAATCATGTAGGTACTACTACTACTAATAAGGCCGGGTAAGGTATACGTTAATACAACTTTCACAATAATGTAGGTACCTCGATAAATGTAATTACATAATTTTCTTCTTCTTCTTCTCCTTCCTCTCTATTCCATCTCTTGGCACATACAACCCCTGTGTTTCAGAGTCTAGAATCATGGACTCAACCCTTGGTTATGTGACCAAACATCAAAGTTTTTATTTTCAGATATTCTCGACTTGGTTCCTGGGGGTGCAGGAGTCTAGTATGTACACCAGTGGCGGCTCGTGAGGTTTTGGTTTGAGGAGGCTACAAGAGGTGTTAAAAAATACACCATAGGCGAAAATTTTTAGGATTTCAAGGTCAACCGCCTTATAATTTAGAATCAAAGTAAAACAAGCACCCTAAGCTATTAATTTGTTTGGAAAAAAATTGTTTTCACTTTCGAGTGTATACCTTGAGACCTACAACTCCTATTTATAATATTCACAAAAACTCTTCTCAGCCAATTAATCAATTCATCTATTCATCATATTTTTTTTTCTATCACAAAATAGGAACCTACCTACCTACTTAACGAATTTGTTACTTATTCGAGGAATTAATCAATTGTTGCCCAGCAAGAACCAACGGGGAGGTGAGAGTTTTTTCTTGCCAAAAATAAAATAGGACCCTCCCAAAAATAGATTAAAATAAAATTCTTGTCATAAAAGAAAAACAAAATAAAAATAAAATAAAATGATAAAATAAAATGATAAAATATACATTTAGACATAAAAAAAAAATTAAAATAAATTCTTTGGCATAGACATCTATTTTTTATAATTCCTGCATAGATGCCAATGCCAAGGCAGAAGCCTTAAATAAAAAATAATGTTTGCAGGAAATCAAACAAAAAATAAATTCTTTTAAGATTTTTACAAGGAACAACGAATTATTTGGTATAATACTAAGTAATAAAGTATCTAGTACCACAAACAAAACCTGTGAAAAATAAAATGTGCAAAATATGTGTGGGACAGCAAATAAAAAGTTATATATTTTTGAAGATTAGCGGGATTCTGCGATCTTTAACGTTAGCAAAATGATCTATAATATCCTCATAAAATTTTTTGTCTTTCGCCAAAAGTTTTACCAATTCCTTTTCAATAGACAACAAACTAATATTTTTCAAACGATCCTGGCACATTGAATTTCGTAAATAAGTTTTAATTCTCTTAAGAGTGGAAAACGAGCGCTCTACGGAAGCCGATGTCACCGGGATAGAAACAATTAGACATAAGAGTTTATAAACTTGGGGTAAATCTTGATTCAAATCATTATCAAAAAGGTATTTAATAGTCATGACATGATTTTCATTTTGCCCCAAAATTTCATTGTCATTATAAACAACACACAGTTCACTCTTTAGGGCCACCTTATCAAAAAAAGTGTATTTTTTGACATAAATTTTCCAAAAGGTTATCTGGAAAATTAGCCGAAAATCCGTAAACAAATTTTTATTGAAGTAATTCGAAGAAATGCAGTTCTTTCAAATCAGAGAACCTTATTTCTATTTGACCCCTAATAGTATCCAAAATTTCATAAAATATTTGCTTATAGTGAAGCTCCATATCTGCGAAGCTGAATTTCTTTCGTTTTGGGCTAAATTGAGTCGTATCATCAGTCGTTTGAAATACAGAAAATAGTTTTTTGAAATAAACTTCTGCACGAAAATTCTGAAATTTTCTCCAAAAAGAAACTTGAGCCGATTTCGTGAGTAAATCACATCTGAAAACTTGTGCTGTAAAGATTTGAAAAAACTATTTCTGTTTGTTCAAAAATTAATTCTAAAGATGTTTAAAAAATATATAAATTCCTTATCTTGTAAGTAAGATATTAATCCGCGTGCGGTATTTAAAGTTACTTTATCGGTGAAAAATTCCTCACTTTCAACTATAGAATTAAGAGCCTCTAAAATTTTATCCTTATTATTGTGTATAGTAAAGATAGCTCTCTTGAAGTAAAATTCCACCTAGTTGGTGCGTTTACTTGGAATTCTGTTACCTACTATAGCATCTAGAAATTTTGTGCGCGTTGTGTTGATTTTGAAAAAATGTTGAAAAATGCAGATAAATTTGAAAAAAAAAAATTCTAACTTGCCTAATAGAACTACAAGCGTTACTTAAAACCAAATTCAGGTTATGTGCATAACAATGTGTAAAAATAGCTTGAGGAGCAACAGATTTAATTTTTGTTTGTAGACCGTTTTAAAATGGCCAGCCATAACCGCTGCGCCGTCATAGGTTTGTGCTATAAGTTTAGATTGAAAATTAAACTTCGAAAATTTCTCATTTATAAAATCGAATAAATCGTTGGCAGACCTTCCAGAACTGACATCATTGAAAACCTAAAAATCTCTCAAATAATGTTCCATCTTTTACGAACCTGCATATTATAGACAACTGCGATTTACAGCTAATGTCAGTTGTCTCATCTACTTGCCAGGAATAAAAATTAACATTTTTAAGTTCATTTTCGATAAAAGTTTCCAAAACATAGGAAGCAGAGTTTATAATTTCGTTTTGAGTTGTTTTTTGATGTTCCGGAGAAAACTGTAGCGTTGTTAATGAAATTATACAGCTTTTCGTCATATTTGCAAAAATAGATCAAGAAGTTCCTTAAAATTTCCCTTATTGCTAGATTCGTGCTGTTTCATCTTGTCCCCTAATAGCTATATCTTGGCGACATAAAAATAATATAATGTCGACCAGTTTCTCCAATATTTCTCTGTTTTTCCTTAACTTTTTCGTTGTATTTTTCTAACTCTTGAACACGTGCTGTATCAATAACATTAATAATGTTTTTTTTTTCCAAACATTTTAAATTTGATCCGCGACACGACATGTTCCTGGGATTTTTCGTGCCTTTCCAAAGAACGTGATAAATTTTTTAAAATCGTCAAATCCTAAGCGGCCCCAAACAGAGACATTTTCACTAGTAAAAAGTAAACACTGCCAACAAAATAATTTATTTTTTACCTGTGATCCGGAGAGGCATGGATGCCGCTCGTAATTCTTTGTATTGAAACCGCGGTTTTGTTTTTTTGTTATACTGCACCAAATTCTTCCAATTCAGGGGTAGGTCTCACTGTTTTTATCAAAACTTTATCCTCATAACTTAGAGCACTAAAGTTATGGGATAACAAATATTTCCACTAAGTCACCATTTGAAATTTTTGAAATTAATTTCAGTAAAGAAACTCATTTTTACACAATACGCGAACTCTTTCTGGCGGGCTGGCGGGATGGCGGCCATTAGCGCGAATTACGACACATTACGATTTCCAACGAAATTGACTCGACGTCATGCGAAATTCTATAGTGTGATTGGTCGATATTGTATGAGTCTGGGTTCCTATCGGTGTTGCCATTTACATGTGTTTTGGTTTACTATTGCAATAACGTATTCTGTTTTTGAGTGGTGTGAGTTTGCTTTTATGTGGCAGGCATAATGCACGTTGAGAATATACCTTTCTAAGCATTCCGCAGCGTTGCCACAAATCTTGAAATGAATGAAATGCAGTAAATGTAAATACCTTCTATCTTAATTAATAAATTATATTATATAATGTAGGTTGAAAGGAAGGTAGGTGCATAAAATAATATGATTTTAATTAATATGAATATGCTGAATGCTGACTATTCAATATAATATATATATTAGTGATACACGGAATATTTTTGGGGAGGCTTAGCCTCCTTAGCCTCCTTTGACTAGCCGCCCCTGATGTACACTATACCAAATCGAGTTGAATTTTTGTATTACTCTCTATGTGTTTTAGTTTTTATTTTATGTTTTGAAATCCCCTGCACTTGGAGTAAAAAGGATATGGGAGGGAAAATAGATTACCCCATTCTTGGTTTACTTTAAAATTACAATTCATTAATTTACTTATTATTAAAATATTATAATTTTATATACTTAAAACTAAATCCCTTCATAAGAACATACTCAGATAGTAAGATTTGCTTCCTTCATAAAGTTTATCAGAACACGTAAAACATATTCTGATTCAGTAAAAATTACTCCACTCATAAATATGGGCGCATTAATTTTTTTATTTATCAAGTTAATGTATAATTGATCACACTTTATTCTGTTATTATCGCAATTTAGAAATGTGTGATTTATGTCCCCATAACCACCACATTCAAACTGAGGAGAATCTCGAATTCCTATTTTAAATAGATGATATGGTAAACAGCAGTGATTCGATCTAAGTCTACACATGGTGGTAATCCACTTTCTTGGTACGTTAGAATTTAGAAACCAATATCCTTCGTTAATAAATTTGTTTGATGTCATTTGTACACATAACTTCCCCTTAAGTAGGCCTGCCTTGTTCCAGTCTGTTTGCCATAGCTTTACGATTTCTTTTTTTATTTCTGGCCACAATTCTCTTGGGTCACCCCCCCCCCTATATTGAGCAGTTATATTTTCTTTTCTCCCCATATTTGCTAGTTCATACGCCTCAACATTTTGTTTTATGTTCGAGTGACTGGGAATCCATAAACATGATTCCTGTATATCCTTTCTATATGCTCTATAGAAACTTTCCTTAACAATAATGGAGACTTTATCTAGATTTCCACTTATTTTCCATTTACTCAATTTAGTCAAAGCACTCAATGAATCTGAAACTATTAGAGCTTTTTTAATATTCTTACTTATTATAGTATCAATTGCTACTCCTATTGCAAACATTTCGGCAGCGCATATAGACCAATGATTTGGTAATCTCTGACTGAGAGTGAATCCAATTTCAGGAGCGGTTATTCCTATGCCTACAGTATTATTTGATTTACATACCGATGCATCTGTGAAAATTTGTAGATATTGTGGGAATTTTTCTTCACAGAGAGCTTTGAAACTTAGAGGAGTAATGACTGCTTGGTTAGCAAAACCTGAATTTAGAACACGAATTTTGTGGCAGTGTATCTCGTGCTTGATATGAAAACAGGGTAAAATATTGGATCTTGCTATGTATTTAAGTTTATTTTAGTCATTTCATATGCTGATAAAACAGCTGGTTTATTGTTGTTTTGCCAAAAACCTCTATACTCTGTTAGATGATCAATAATTTCAATTATTGGATTGTTATTAAATCTATATAACTTTGTTAGATATTTAGAAGCAAGCCATATTCTTCGTTTATCTAACAAAATAAGTCCACTTTCTTTTAAGAGAATATTGGTTGGCGTTGATTTCATATATCCCAACGCCACTCTGATTGCTGCATACTGTGTTCGATCTAGTTTGATCATTAATTGTTTTGAGCATCGTCCATAGATTAAAGCACCATAATCTTAATGTGGTTGAACTGAAGATTTGTAGATAGTTAGTAGTATGTTGGGTTTACACCCCCACCATGTACGGCATAGGCACTTCATAATATTTATTCCTTTCATTGCTTTCCCACATACATTTTCGATTTGTAGTCTCCATGTCATTTTTTGATCAAAATAAACACCCAGATATTTTATACTGCTTTTCTACGGAATGTTTTCCCTATCAAAATTCATCTTAGGAAGATTTGGTGGAGCTTTTCTTCTTCCACAAAGCATCGCCGATGACTTACTAGGTGACAATTTCAAATTTCGTTTCCTCATCCATTCTGCAACATTTTCCAGGGTTTTATTAATTCTATTTGTCAATTCTGCTAGATCCCATGCTGACCCCATAAGATAGGTGTCATCAGCATATTGACCAATCTGTATACCTTCTTCAGCACATTCTATAATCGATGATGCATATATATTGTAAAGAAGTGGGCTCAGTGAGGAACCCTGTGGTAAACCTTTACTTATGACCCATGGCCCCAACATTTGTCCTGTCTCATAAACTCTGGAGTATATCTTTCTACCATGCATAATTGAAGAAATGATGTGTATAAAATTTTCCGGAATTTCACTCTGTTCCATATCATTTCCAGGTTAACTGAATCATATGCACCTTTGATATCTATGAAGACTATGATAATGAATTTGTTCAAGGAACTTTGTTTATATATGTATGACGTTAAAAAGGTATACCATCATTTATGGATCTTCTTTTGCGGAAACCAAACATCAATTAATTTTTATTTAAGTATAGTTCTACCAACCCTTCTATCCGATTTTTAATAATTTTTTCTAAAATTTTAATGACACATGGGGAAAGAGCTATTGGTCTGAAACCATCAATTGAATTAGTAGGTTTGCCAGGTTTATGTATTAAAATAATGATAATTTGAACATTTTTCGTTATTTCATTTGGATGTTCTAGGATGTTGTTGTATATATCCAGTAGTTTGGATTTACCAGAAATAGGAAGGTTTTGGAATATTCTGTATGACAATGCATCCATTCCTGAGGCCGACTTTTTGCTGGACTCGAGTGCTTTTTCTAATTCTTCAAACTTAAAGGAAACTGTACTATTTCTAAATTGAGGCGTTTTAAACATTGGAAGATTAGAAGAGGATGAAAGATTATCCATCATTTCTTCAACTATCTCCCTATTCGGATGTTCTTTATATGATTGGGTTTTATTTCCATTAAATTTTTGAATCGTCTTCCACGCTTTTCTACTATCTTAAAGGAAATATTTTCAGCGAAATTTTTGAATGCCTCTCTTTTTCTCAATTTGATTAACCTCCTGGCTATTGTTCTCTTCTTGTTAAAATCAATGAAATTGTCTCTACTTGGATTCCGTAAATAGCTTTTGAATGCATTTCTCCTTTCATTCACAGTTTCTGTTAACTCTGAGCTCCATCATGGAATTTTATATCTAGGGTTATTTTTTTGACATTTCTTTGGTATTGTCGCTTCGGCAGCTGTCTGCATTGTTTCTATGAACCTATTGAGATCAACATTATTATGGTCTAATTTCTGTGTTATATTCTCTTTAAATTTTCCCTAGTCAGCTTTTTCCAAGTTATATTTAAAATTACTATAGTTATTTTTATATAATTCATTCAAATTTTCTCCGCCCCGTTCGATAAGAATTGGGAGATGATCGCTATAACCAGGGTCTGGTATAACTCTCCAGTCACAGTTCATCGCCATATCTCTCGTACATAGTGTAATATCTGGAGCACTTCGATTACTTGTTGTATGCCTAGCAATTGTTCCATCATTTAAAAGAATGAGGTCCGAATTTTCTATAATATTTTCTATTATTGTTCCATTTCTGTTTAGAATTCCTGAACCCCAAATAGGATTCTGGGCATATTAAAGTCACCTAATATTAATGTTTTATTTTTAAATGATTTCGTAATACTCTGAAGAATACCTTCATCCAGTCCGGTGTCTGGTGGATTATAAATGTTCACTACATTTATATGTTTAATAATGGAATAATGGAAATTTACGAGGCAGCTGGATCCCCTCTATTCTGGCTACTTTGAAATTGATATTTTATTTGATTAGGAACATAAGTGCTGTTATATCCTTTCACTTTTAAGTATTTGTTTCTTTGAGAAACGTTTCAGTAGGTTCAATTACATGGGGTTCCAGGATCATTATTCTTCCAACTAAATCGTCATAGTTCGACATCACGGATCGAATGTTCCACTGCAGTATTCTTAGTTTGTGATTCATAAAGAGTTCAAAAATTTTTTTTTTAAATTTGTTTAAAAGGAATTGTGATCATTCATAATTTCAATAAGCCTGGTAATGAATACTTAATTTCAGTATTGGTTTTGATTTGTATATATATTCAAATGTGATAGATATAATGATAACTATTAAATATATACCTACACATTATATTCGCATATATACACATAAATATTGAATTGATTAATTTTGTTTACTTAAGTTATTATAGCTGAGTTAATATTTTAAATGTATTTTTTTATAGATATTTATAGTTGTTTTGGTGAACGTGATAGTTTATTGATCACTCGACTGCACTCAGAAGGTATCACTGTCGTCTGATGGGGCAACCACTTGAGCACTACCATCATCTTCATCCACACCTTCATTATTGTCTATATTTTTTAATTTTACAATTTCCTCATTAAGAATTACTATTTGTTTGATTTGAATGTTATTTTCTAATTGGTTTATGTTTGATTGCATGCCACTATTGGATATTTTATCTGATTTACTGTATCTGCATATGTTTGAAGAATCTGTACTTTCTGGAGTTACTTCCATTTCCTCTTCTGTGTACTTTTTTTTATATGTATTATATTGTGGAGTAAATTGAATCAAACATTTTTTATGATCATCTTCGCTATAATTTGGAGATATTGGCAATTGTCTTTTTTTGGGGAATGTCAGTATGGTCTTTTTATAAGAATTCCAGTTACTCTGTTGTGTCAGATTACTCTCCCGTCTGTAATTATTCTTCTCCATGGCCTGCGCATAGGAGGTTCTACTTACTGAAGCAGCTATATTTTAGGTTGGTTCAGCCCTCTCAACTAGCGTTTGTGGAAAATCACTTGAATGTTTGAATATACGAGCATTTCGTTTATTATCAAATAATTTATTTGCTTCAAGAAATGAGTAATTGTAAAATGCCATGGCCTCTTTGATCTTTTTTTGTCGTTCATATTCCATACATTTTCTATCTGTTGCTATGTGTTCGCCACCACAGTGGACACAACACTTTTTTTCTGAATTGCATTCTGGCTCAGAGTGGGAATCACCACAATTTCTACATCTTTTAGATCCTTTGCATAAGGATGTTACATGTCCATATCTCAGGCAGCTATAGCATTGTATAACCGGTGAAATGTATTGATTGACTTCTATATAATTATAATATAATGTAAGATAAGATGGTAATCGTCTACCGCTGAAGGTAAGTATACACGTTCTTGTTTTAATTGTAGTTGGGATATCATTTTTAAATATTTTTCCCTCAATTCTTCTTACCTTTATTACCGGAGCCGCCGCTTTCGCATATTTCATTATTTCTTCCTCTTCTATATCTATATCAATATCTGTTATTACTCCCATGGTCGTAACCATTGACGCAGTGATGAATATATCATATTTAGTTTTATCAAAATTGTTATTATCTACAAAGGTATTGGCATGCTCAGCTGATGCAAACTCAACGCCCACCCTGTTTCTACCTTTTCTATTAATTTTCACGATATCAAAATTGAAATGGTTATTATTATAAAATATTTTACCAATATTTAGGGGATTGATATTACCTATTTCATTTGGTTTTCCTACAATTAATACTGTAAATGGACCCTTATCTCCTAAGGCATAAATGAAGAATTTTTAAAATTTTTGATTTTTAGTGTTAATAGATTCATTCAATGCACTTACTTGAGTTAACATTTCTTCATCTTCGTTGATTATTGCTTGTGTACGTAATAAATTCAATTCATTTTTCAGTAATCTAAAATCTGCATACGATATTTCTACCTCTTTATCTAATTGACTAACAGTTATATTTGATTAAGGGGTGAGACTACCAAAGACCCGGGGAAAATTCCCCGGGTCCTTTATACTCATTTTTTAAAAGTTCTTATGAAAGGATCAGTATTGGCCTGCCATGCAAAATATCAAACTACTGCGAGTAAGCGAAAGCTAAAACACGCCACGCTACACCGTTGAGGTAAGCGTGGGCCTTTTCTACTAGCCTAGATATTGGGGGTCTCTATTTATTACGAAAAATTTCCACTTACCACAAGTAGTTAAGGAAATAGGATATGATAGTGCACTACACTACTAACTAAAGATAATTTGTAAAGTTTGCCCTGAAAATTTATTCAACCTCTCTTTGCAACAACACACAGAGAATCCTACATAATTTTCATCGTTTACTTAGAGTTTAAAAACAACATTTATCTGAAGTATCCGGCTGATGATGACGATGAAATTTAATAAATTATGATGAAAGCTTTGCAATACCTTTTTGCTCGATTTTTTATTCGCAAAATCATCAATTATATCGTCGTATGAAATCTTGTTCATTATTTCTGACTCTATGCACCAAAGGACTAAGGCATTTAGCGTTTCTTAGCTTAAGGTATATATTAGATCATTTTTCACCCGTTTTAAGCAAGAAAAGCTTCTCTCATCCAAACAGAGCTCTGAAAAGTATTAAAATTCACATGTTTTGGGATCAAAAATTATCTACCAGGTAGATTTATAAGCGCTTTTAGCTCAAAAATATCGGGAAGTTACAGGGTCGACAGTTTCGAATTGTTGAACATTTTTTCGAAAACGATATCTCCCTAATGGATCAACTGATTTTTAGGCTCTTTGGGTCAGTCGACGCAGTTCGATAAGGAATAGAGCTGAGTAGATTTTGAAAATAATCGGTTTGGTAGTCTAAGAGGTATTCCAATAAACATTTAAAAAAAAATTATTTGCGATTCATCAAAATCGACAAGGCCAAATTGGTTGCAATTATCAGGCAATCTAGGTTTGGTGAAAATCTTTCGAATTCCAGAAGCTGCAATGCGATGGGTTGTCCTGATCAAAAGTTATGAGAGGTTTACATAAACACACATACATACAGATATTATCGTAAAAATTGTTATAATGGCTTCCTAGTACTTCAAAACGTCGAGATCTGAAGAAAACTTGATTTTAGAAAATCGGGGTGAAGCAATAACTACCTAAGAAGTTAAAAATTATGGCCCCAAATTTGCCGCCCAAGCCTCCAGCCTACTCAGCCTGATGGTTAATTCGCCACTGTATATAAGAATAAAGGAAAAGAGAACGGCTTGCAACGTTGTCTTGTTGGACACACTTTTTGACTATATTTCATTCATAAAATTTCTGGAGTGAAGCGTGCGATGAAGAACTTTATTCTGAAAACATTTTAAATTTTAAAACACTTGAATCATAAAGAATTTTTATCTGAAAATGTTTTATAAATTAAAACACTTTTCTCTTACAAAAAGACATTCAGTTAGAATCCTTCAAAGTACATTATTGAAATTGAATTTCCTGAAAGCGCTTAAAATTTACCTACCGGTCATTAATTTAGCAGAATTATTTGAATCTCTAGATCATTCAGATATAGTAACCTCATAATCTCCACTTATTATTTAATCCTGTGAATTTCAAGTAACGAGTTTCCAGCACTCTACAAAGTAAGGTCGAAATGAATTTACTTTTCGAAAGAGAAAATATTTTCGAATTAAGATAGTGAATTAGCAATACCAATTAGGAAGACCTGAATGAATTTTTTCTTTATTCAGAATGAAACCGAGTCTCATTTCAAAATTCATACAAAATAATATAAGAATTCAATTCTGAGATATATATATATATATATATATATATATATATATATATATATATATATATATATATATATATATATATATATATATATATATATATATATATATTGTAAAATTCCTACAAGATTAAAGTGATTTGTTTTCTACCAAAATATTATGATGAATCTATTGGTCTTTATAAAAAGTGCATGAAATATAATCATCGTTATATACGCTTCATAATCGTATCAAACAACGATAACACAACGAGTTTATCGTCAGTCTGTGTCATTTCATCAGATCGGATTTCATATGATTAATGACCCGCCTGCGTATATTGAACGTCGAGTAAGAATTTTTAATTGATTTTGAGATTTAATGGGTTGCAAATGTAATTGCAATATGTTCGATTCAAGTCATCAAGATCAAAGAAATATATATATATATAGATATATATATATATATATATATATATATATATATATATATATATATTTATATATATATAAATATATATATATATATATATATATAACTGAGATATCTGTCTTGATAAAGAGTTCATAACTCGAAACATGTCGGCTTTTCGTTACTGCTAAATACAGTATCTAAATATTTGTTATATTGTGAAACATAAGCCAAGTGTTTTTTATTTTAAAGTTTATACTTTATTTCATATATATATATATATATATATATATATATATATATATATATATATATATATATATATATATATATATGTATATATATGTAAATATATATATATATATATATATATATATATATATATATATATGTATATATATGTAAATATATATATATATATATATATATATATATATATATATATATATATATATATATATATATATATATATATATATATAAGTTTATACTTTCTCCAATTCATTTCCATATTCTGGATCTTAGATTGTGTATATTGATAAATGTGAGAATATTGACAATATAGTTATTAGTTGTTGAAACTTATAGAACGGCTGATAACAAACATTGAATGTAGTTTTATAATGTTGACGACGATAATCAAAACAAGCGTTGCAATTTTTTTTTCCAGGTTTGTTATAAAATTTGTAGTTTTTTAGTGTTTTAGTTAATTTAATAAATGTTACTCCATTTCAGAGAAACACTTCTTGTTTTGATTATCGTCGTCAACATTATATATATATATATATATATATATATATATATATATATATATATATATATATATATATATATATATATATATATAAATATATATATATATATATTTCTTCAACAAATAACTCAAAAGGAAATCGTTGAAACCTGTAAATTGATTTTTGATTATCCTCATTTTCCGGCAATAAAATTGAGTGTTTTTTTCAACCCTGTAGCCGCAAACCTATCTAAATTCAAGATGAAAATAAACAAATGTTCTTATTATCAATGCAGCTCTTTCACTTTTAAAATACACCTGTAACATATCATTCTGTTAATTTTCAATTTTATCAGGCATAATGATATCATGAGAAATAAATTTTTGTCAAAAAAGTTTTCGTCTTGTATGAAAGTTTCACAGGCAAGGAGCTGAAGAAAAATATTCAATTTTAATGCCAAAAAAATTAGTAGCTACAAACGAAACTCAATTCGCTGTCATAGATTATTAAATTCATATATAGGCCAAGCTACAGAGATTTTTCATGAAATAAACCGGCTCCGCCATTGTTTGTAAAATAGTTCCACATGATATATTGACATGTTTTTTACTCGACTTTATTATTTGTATCTTTGTTATTAACAATTTTATGCAAAAAAATTTTTTTTGGTTTTTTGCTTATAAAATTGAAAATATCACAGTAATCGTGATGGTGTCAATATACTTATTGTAGAAAATGAAAAGTTGAAAAAAATGAGAGGTCGAACGACTCGATCAGACCCTTAGTCTAAGGGAAAATCGTAAAAAACCGGCCAAAATGCAGTTTTTTCAAAAATTCATAACTCGGTTATTTTTCAAGTTGTAGCGTAGATCCTCCGACTGGTATTATTAATCAATATAAACTTATTTTTTGTGCGAAGAACAGGAATTTTCCGATGCATAGTTATTGATCTGTGTCCATTTGAATATTTTACTATGCAATTTTCCAGCAGACCTGAATGCGACAGGTATGGTCCGATTTCAATTTACTAAAAAGGTTTTGAAAGTAGAATTCTCATAGTTCAAAACGTTCAGTGTACGTACTGAAGTTCAGTGTATTCACTTCGACCAAGAAGAGCTACCTGAAGATGGCAAATGTAATTTTGCCGAAACGTCGAGCAGACTTCAACGAAGACGGAGCCCATACGCGGACTTTGTGTCCCATGAAACTTAACAAACATATATATTTTATATATATATATATATATATATATATATATATATATATATATATATATATATATATATATATATATATATATATATATATATATATATATATATATATATATATATATATAATTTAGACCTATAGTTGAATAGTAATAATACTTACAAATTTCATGTTCAAGTCCTAATAAATTTATAATTAACAATTGGATAACTAATTGAAAAATCGTGATAAAAAGTTGTTGCCACCAAATTGTTGTTTATTTACCTATCCAGTAAGCACCTCCATTGTTTTGTACATAAATTTCAGAATTTAATAAGGTTAAATAATGTTAATTGTTAAAGTGTCCAAAATGGGCTTGACTTGGCGCAAGCCAGATAACCCGGTTTCGATCGTACTTTTACCCCTCTGAGGAAATTATAAATATTGAGCCTACAGTTTCGGGAGCTGAGACTTTATTATGAAAAATTTCATCCTTTTTCCGAATAATTTTTCAGATATCAAAAATTTCAATTGGTTTTGGATTTATTCGCAGAGAACCAAACCTCTCTCTTTATCTTTCAGTAAATTATTACTTTTACAATTTGCGCGATCGGAACTGAATTTTTTTCAAAAAACATCTTCTTTCTATTCCGAATCGAATGACACTATGCTCATATTTTTCGGACACTGTTGAAAAAAGTTGAACAAAAAATCACTTGTGGACTAGATTATTAGAACGAAATAGTCAGAAGACCAACTGTCTCTCTTTGAAAAAATTCTGTGATGACTCTATATCAGGGACGAACTAATACATACTCAATTTGCATATTAAGTTATAATAATATTGTATTATAGATTCTCTTATTTTACTTATAATTAAGTATGTATAAGTATATATATATATATATATATATATATATATATATATATATATATATATATATATATATATATATATATATATATATATATATATATATATATATATATATATATATTATATATATACTTATACATACTTAATTTGCATATTAAGGTATAATAATATTGTATTACAGATTCTCTTATTTCTAATTCTTGTACCTAATGATTGAAGCGTATCTTACAGTTATCTTAGATATCCTCATGTCACTGATTTTAAAACGAAAAAGAAAGTGCCAATTGCTTTGAACAAGATGCAATTCATTTGATATATACCAAAAATTAAAATAATTACATTCCCTACTTAAACAGTCATAAAGCCGATCACTTTACTGAACCCATATAAATTACATTGATGCCATAACTGTGCAATGCTACACTGTTTTGGCACATTTTCAGTAGCTGTTTGTTATAAAATAGAAGTCAGATACACCGTTTGAAAGCTTTATTGACAAACAAAAAGTATTTTACCAATCTACAGCTATATGCAACAGGTTTCGAGATATTTAGCAAAATGTTTTGTTAAAAACCAAAATTTAATCAAAAAAAAATAATTATGTTACAATTATTTCTATAATTACAGAGCTGTCAATAATGTCACTCATACTGTTGAAAAGCGCATTTTCTCCTCATTGATAATCATTGATAATATCGGTTGATATTATAACAAAAATCCGAGTTATACAGGGAAATTTGAAAGAGTGTTACAAAACTATGGCTGTCATATTACATCATCAACGCCACTAGAGGGCCAGAAAAATTTGTGTCCCGGTCTTTTTTAACGCGTCTACCCATGTACTATCAGAATCCAAAAGAGCGCAGTGGTTGCCAGATGTGAAATATTTTGATAGAATTTTTAGTTAACCGACCCCACTAAATAATATTACAGTTTAAACAATGTCAAAGTTAGATCTGAATGTAGATATCAATTCATAATGAGCTGAATATTTCATTAGTTCGTCCCTGATATAGAGTCATCACAGAATTTTTTCAAAGAGAGACAGTTGGTCTTCTGACTATTTCGTTCTAATAATCTAGTCCACAAGTGATTTTTTGTTCAACTTTTTTCAACAGTGTCCGAAAAATATGAGCATAGTGTCATTCGATTCGGAATAGAAAGAAGATGTTTTTTGAAAAAAATTCAGTTCCGATCGCGCAAATTGTAAAAGTAATAAACAATTTACTGAAAGATAAAGAGAGAGGTTTGGTTCTCTGCAAATAAATCCAAAACCAATTGAAATTTTTGATATCTGAAAAAATATTCGGAAAAAGGATGAAATTTTTCATAATAAAGTCTCAGCTCCCGAAACTGTAGGCTCAATATTTATAATTTCCTCAGAGGGGTAAAAATACGACCGAAAACGGGTTATCTGGCTTGCGCCAAGTCAAGCCCATTTTGGACACTTTAACAATTAACATTATTTAACCTTATTAAATTCTGAAATTTATGTACAAAACAATGGAGGTGCTTACTGGATAGGTAAATAAACAACAATTTGGTGGCAACACTTTTTATCACGATTTTTCAATTAGTTATCCAATTGTTAATTATAAATTTATTAGGACTTGAACATGAAATTTGTGAGTATAATTACTATTCAACTATAGGTCTAAATTATATATATATATATATATATATATATATATATATATATATATATATTTATATATATATATATATATATATATATATATATATATATAAAATATATATGTTTGTTTAGTTTCATGGGACACA